>JAXGGA010001919.1:0-136132 GCA_038373865.1 Uloborus plumipes
TTTTTTTTTTTTTTGTTTTTTTTTTTTTTTTTTTTTTTTTTTTTTTTTTTTTTTTTTTTTTTTTTTTTTTAATTTTTTTTTTTTTTTTTTTTTTTTTTTTTTTTTTTTTTTTTTTTTTTTTTTTTTTTTTTTTTTTTTTTTTTTTTTTGGAAAAATTTAAAAAATAAGGACAAAAAAAAATAAGTACTGCGATTCGCAAAATAAAGAATAAGTCTGTGAAATTTATTGCTGTAGTGTAGGCGGACCACGAACATTATTGAGATAATAAGCCACTGTTTTAGAGTGCTATTTTTTCATTGGCTTCCAATGCACAGCACTTATAAAGTACGCTAAACATATAAAACTGATTTTTATTTATTCATTTCAAAGATCATTTTATTTAGAAATAGTTTTCTCTCTCAGTCTTAACGTTCATACGGTAGTTAAAATAGTCGATTTTTTGGAGAAACTCCAACTTTCCGGAATGGGTCCGGTCGTAATTAATTGGGATAACTGGAGCTCTACTGCAATGTTTCGTTTTTTTTTCTTTTTTTCTTTTTTTTTTCTTTGTAATTTTTGCAAAAAAAAAATGTTTAAAAAGGAAAAGTATTTGTGAATACAGGCATAGTTCTAATTGGTATGCAGAATTTCATGTAAAAAATCCAATAATATGTTTTTATTATTATTTTTTTTTCTAAAAGAGCGTGGTCAAATGGATGGGGTGAGTTACTTTTTTTCTGAATTTTATCTAATTTTTTTCTTCAAAAAAAAAAAAAAAAAAAATCTTACGCTGCGCTCAATCACTGTTACTGTCTAGCGCTCGAGAACCGTTCTACTTAAAAAAAAAAAAAAAAAGGGTGATGGGTTGTGAATGAAAACTTTCCGAATTTTTCAACTTAAAACTTTATTTGCTATCCTTTTCACACTTTCAACTAAACGATGTATTTGAAATTAGCATCGTTTTACGTTGTTTTGATACGGCTCAAACTCCTTCTTCGTATTCTCCTTTTTATTGTTATCTTACCTAACACCCCTGTTTTAGTAAGATCAGAGAAGACTTGACGCAAGCGTAAAATATGCGAAAGGTTTTACGTGAGAAAATCAAACAGTATATGTCAGCGGATGACGTCAGAAGTAAATAAAGCGCTTCAAGTAAGGGCCATTTAATAAAAAAGCAGGTATTTGGGTCGGATTTTTCAGTTTTTTCAGAGCTGGGGGTTACCGGAAATCCAAAAAGGGTAATGCGTTGGCTTAGCTGTACACCAAAGTTTATCTACTTGTGACGCCATATTAGACTTCCTTTTGTTTCAGAAATCGGACATTTTAAAAAATAACTTAAACATGAACTGTTGATAAAATAAAAATATATTCCGGCACTTGTTATTTTTTAGCTTATTCTATCAATATGTGACTAAAAGTACTACTTTTTACTGAAACAAGCAACCCCATTATCTTTCAAAATCTTGCGGTTTCGTTGGATAGAAAAAAGAAGACATATTTTCATATTGACTGCAGGTTAATTGGAAAAAAATATTCACTTTTCGTTGTAAGAGGAAAAGGGAAAAAATAAACATTCAGGTTAACATCGAAAAAAAAGGTTGCATTAATTATAGGTATTTCATCCTTATTCTTGGAACTAAATGCGTTATTTTAGCGAAGCCGACGCACGGTATTATGTTACACACTTGCTCCCAATTAATTAAGGAAAGTGATTGGTTTTAAGATTTAAGTCAGCATAAATTTGAGAGGTAAGAAAGATTAAAAACTTTTTCTCCGCACTTTTTTTATAAAAGGAAGATCATAAAACACAACCGCACAAGCAATTTGCTTAAAAGTAGCTTAGGAATTCCAATTAAAAAGTAAATGACGAAAATCTCCAGTTAAAGTTTATTAAAGGTTTAATATATTCACTTAAGGAATTACGTTAGGAAAAAAATGGAAAGTGTTCCTTTAAGGTTTTTTGGGACATTTAATCAATTAATTTCTTCTTTTTATTTACCAAAAAGCAGAAAAAACCACATATTTTGCATTCTGTTTCCGTTGAATTAAGAATATCATGCTTTTTTTTTTCAAACGACTTCAATAGCTTTTTAAAATCTTTTTTTTTTTTTTTGCTATTCTTAAATATTAAACTTAAGGTCATTAATTATTCAAAATACATCCTAAATTAAATGATGCGACTTTTAAATAAAGCAAATGCAATCACAAAAAGACACTTATTTCATGTAGAATGTAGATAATGGGATTTATTTCCATAGTGGAAATAATCAACAAAAAAGGATTGAATGTTCAAGTCACGGCAAAGTCAGAACTATGCTGCCGTGCTGAGCCCAAAAGACATACCTATTTTTTTTTTACATAACCGAGTTATTGACAGCAGGTGGTTCTTTATAACGTAATTTACATAAATACAATGCTTTGTGGTTCTTTGTGAACAGGAAATTTTTTTAAAAAAATTCTAAAAAAATTTATCTCAAAAAAATATATGGAGGCACAAAACCTTTAAACACAGCAATATCTCAGTGTGTGCTCGACTGCAGACACCATTTTTGGGCTTAGCACGGAAGTACAGGCGCATCGGTGGTTACTTATTGCTTATTGCCAAAGCTTTTGCCTTCATTTTTCGAGTTGAGTGGCACCATGGTTTGTGAGACTCGCTGGTCTAATAAATTAATTTTATCCATAAAATTAAAGGTAATGTTGGCTACAATAAAATAATTTCTATCTCCAGCTCACGGTTAATTACTATTTCTGACTGATCAGTTTCGACCAAGAACGAAACTGTATTCTTAGCATGTTATGACGGAGCTGTGGGTAAAAGAAAAATCATGAATAACTACAGGCCTATAATAACAATGTATATATTCTAAACCAATACTTGCAAAGTTATCAGATTTAATACCATTAAATTATAGTATTAAAATTTATTTTTTTTATGTATATTAAAGTCTTCGTTTTTCAAGAGTTTCTGTTCTTTTTAAAAGATAGTATAACACCGTTTGCACGTAACATTCAATATCATAAACAGTAGTTAAATATGAATGATGATTGGTCACTTTTTGAGAAAAAAATCAGGATGTGTTAACACTGTCACTATTTAATCATCAACTAAGATAAGACGTGTCAGTGCATCCAATAGGACATTAAAAAATATAGATGGTAGGGACCAAAATAACATAAAATTCAGTTGATTAAAATGATGAACAGACATTTAAATCAAAACAAAGACTCAAGGTCTTATTTAATACAGGACTTTTCTACACCCAGCTCAAGCAGGGCGGAAAAAAATCGCTCAGAAATAAGTTTTGGACTCTGATATTGCAACTTTTAAAAAATGAAACAAATAGAAAGTTAAGCAATCTGAAAGGCCGTGAAACGTTAGGAAATAGAAAAAAAAGCAGTCAGTTTTTTTCGTAGATACAAGGTTATAGAAAAACCAGGTTATCATTTCATTAAATAATAATATGTGCACAGAAAATAAACAACGTTACAATGCACAAATGAGGCGTCGGCATCTGTAGCAATGTATAGTTAGTGATGCTAAGCATACTTTAAAGCATCCCATTTGCAGCTGTAATGATACAGGAAAAAAATTATAGGTAATTATCGGGATGTTTCTATTCATCTAAAGCAAATAAAAAGGTGCATATCAGTAATCAAAGCTGCAATGAATATTAAAGTGTTGAAATGGGCTTTCTCATTAATCAACCTTGTTCAAAATATGCAATTTTATGTACCGTAAAATGGGGTTAATCGGAACACTTTTCAGCTTTGATTGTAAAAAAGGCAGTTAAAAGATTTTTTTTTAATTTGATTTTTTGGGTAAAAACTTCGGTCTTGCTTTACTTTTGATATTCCAAGCAAAGACAAAAGATTTTGAGCAATTATTATTAAAATATATAGCAAATTATGGGTGTTCCGAATCACCCCGCTGATAGGGGTCAATCGGAACACTTGTTAAATTTTTTTTTTTTTCAATTTAATCTGTAATAGGTCTCACAAACATGAGTAATATTGATGGGGGAGAATAAGAACAGATAATTACTGTCAAATAAATGTATAATTTCAGTACCAGTAAACGTTTATAATTTGTGAAAATTCAAAATAATTTTGAACTTATGAAAAATGAAAAGTAATTTTAAGAAAAGCTTTTGAATTGAAATGCAAAGATTTAACATGAATGGAAGTCACTCATGTCGTCCACAAATATGTACTTGTCCATAAAACTAGCAATTGTGACTTGGCTTAAGTTTTTTCATAACATCTCCTGGGATAAACTCTGCCTTTTCTTTAGTTTTTTGAAATTTCTGGGTTTCGGGGATTGTCCTGAAAGATTTTTTCGCTTATTCATCACTGTCTGTGTGCTGGACGTTTACTACATAAAGTCTATGTGACTTTCTCCCTTTTATTTTAAGTAAAAAAAGTCTCCTGGAGAAAAAATCTTTTGAAATCTGTAACTTTTGTCATTCTAAGATCTAGTTGCTCACGAGAAGGGATAAACAGTAATAAATCCTTGTCCCTGTCTTGATTAGAAGAATTGGGGTTAGAATCTTGATTTTTCAAACAATTTCCTTCAAATAAGTTTGAATTGGAACAACAGAACTAAGTGTTCCGATTCACCCCGCAAATTTTTTTCCCATGGCATTTTTCAGAATTCTTCACTTTTATGACACAATTTATAAAAAATGTAAATTCTAATGTGGTATTCTGTTGTTCAGATACATGTACAATTGAAACATACCACTCATAGTTTTTAAATATAAGAAGGTTTGTTCTTGCATATGAAGTTTTGCAGTCTATGAAAATGTGATGTTTTCTAGCATTCAACGTGCAACCCTCTTTAGAAGCCAGTAGCGTTGCCAGATTGACAAAAGTATTTTTTCCTACTTCCTATGATCTTACCTTTCTAAAAAAAAAATTCATGGCGAAAAATACCCAATAGTATATTTATGAAGAATTTCTTTGTACGGTTGGGAAGTTTTGTTCCGATTGACCCCGCTGTTCCTATACACCCCATTTTACGGTACACCGTTAGTAGGTGAATAGATATTTTTAAAAGTATTGTGTACAGGGATAGCTTAGGTACACTGCAAGAAACACACTGTTGTTTTTACTGTAGGGTCAGGTGGGTCAAATGGGTCAAAAAAGAGCACTTTTACAATCAGGCTTTGACAGCAAAAAATATATTAACTCAACAAGTGAATTAATTGCTCAGGATATGCAAATGACTCTTCCTCATGACATTGAAAGTGAAATATCTCGAAAAAAAACAAAATATTGATATCGATAAATCTGTTAGAAAATGTGTTGTCAATGACTCATTTTATCCCATAGCGTGGGGTAAAATAGGTCACTAGTGGGGTAAAATGAGTCAGGGCTTCAAAGGATTTGATGTCACGATTCATTGAAAAGTAATTATACAGGGTGTCCACTCTAATCGTGGACCAATAGCTAATTTCTAAACCGTTAGAGATAAGCATATAGTTTATTTGGGAAAAAATCTCCAAATTAGGAAAGGAATTTTGGGTCTATTCAATGTTTTTCAAAAAATCAAATTTTGAAAGAGTTACGAAATTTAAATTTTTATACAGCCCCCCAGTCCTATCAATCATATTTAGTAAAACATTCTTGACACTGTAACGTTTAAAACTTAAAAAAAATCACATTTCTACCACAAAAATTGACCGAGTTATGACGTTTTGAAAAATCAAGATTTTGCATTGTTTCATGACGTCATCGAGAGATCGCTTAAGGGAACGTATGCGAAATCCTTCAAAATCTTGATTTTTCAAAACGTCGTAACTCGGTCAATTTTTGTGGTAGAAGAGTGATTTTTTTTTAGTTTTAAACGTTACAGTGTCAAGAATGTTTTACTAAATATGATTGATAGGACTGGGGGGCTGTATAAAAATTTAAATTTCGTAACTCTTTCAAAATTTGATTTTTTGAAAAACATTGAATAGACCCAAAATTCCTTTCATAATTTGGAGATTTTTTCCCAAATAAACGATATGCTTATCTTTAACGGTTTAGAAATTAGCTATTGGTCCACGATTGGAGTGGACACCCTGTATACTTTTGTTCATTAATGAGAAAACAATTAGCATATATAAGCATTTCTAGAAAGTAACATTGTCCTCATGATTTATTTCAGGCCCAGGAATGTTTAACACTGTTTACGATGAATAATAATTCCAATCATCTATCTCCAGAAACAAGAAACTTTTAGGCCCCTGCTCCACATCAGCGTAAAACGCAACCGAAACCGAAAATCCGGGTACTTTCCATAGTAACACTATGTAATCCATTTTACGTTTCTGCTTTATTTTTCTGCTTTACGTCAATGTGGAGCAGGGCCCTTACTGTATTTTAAAATTTCATTGCACGTTATTCTACATTGTGATGAAGAATGATGGCATGAAAATATACTTTTTAACACTTTCCCCAAAAAACTTAACTTGTTCCCATTTTCCAACTGTTAAAGGTTGCTATCAATGCACTTTGATTCAGTTATAAATTTCTTTTACAGAAAAGGTATATTTCTTATTATTTTAGTTTTGTGTCTGTGTGTTAGTTTAATTGATTTTTTTATATCTTTAGACGTTTTCAGTATGCAATCTTTTCAATATTGTCGACCTCGTTGAAATTCCACAAGTTTCTTTCTGCATGTGTGTAGTTTTCTCCTCTGATATCTTTTAATGTTTTTTCTTTACTTTTGGTTATTGGTGTATAGGAGAGAGTGTGCTTATAATAGAAGTTTAAATATGCATAAAAATAAAACACATGCTTAACTCGCCTTGTTCCATAATCGAAGAAACAGCCTCACTTGCTGAGATCTTAGATGTTGGTGCCGTTCCTTTCAATTGCATTACTTGAATTCAGCTCTGTAGAATGTTTTTCTACGATTTAGTTACCGAGGCTTCTTTCTTTTCTGAAAATAAGCCACTTTTGCCTGAAGGAAGTTCAGCGAACAAAAGCTGTGCTTTTAATTTCGACTTTTTGATTTAATTTTATTATTTTACACTATAAATTTATATATTTGCGTATCAAAAGAATGACAAAGCAATATTGCTTGTTTTAAATTAGTACATACATACATGACAACAAAACATGAGTTAGTAAGCAAAAAATAGTTAGCTCTTTAGTATATGCTAAGCCAAATCGAATACGAAAAATGACCCATTTTACCCCCTGCATGTTTTAATATCCTGAAAATTTCATTTTTCCTGTTTTATCTTCAGCATTTTAGGAAGTTATTCCTGAAAATGTGCTCTATGCAGTAGGTCAAAAACTGCATGTGTATCTCCATTTAATTTTCTTTAAGTCAAAAGTTTTTATGATGATCACAGTCAAGCGCTTTTTAAGAAAAGCACTTAATCGCTAGTATCTGTAACTTTAAAGTGGAATTTGCACCTTATTTTGCATATAAAATGGTTCCTAGTGTCCATAATATATAAAAATGGCAACGCAGAAAGAAAATATTAATTGCACAATTTTTAAGGAATTCTCTGAAGAACCTGACCCATTTTACCCGGTGACCCTTTTTATCCCACCTGACCCTATAATACTGGCAGCGGAGGTCTCTGTTTAAAACTGTAAAATGCACACTAATAAACTGCAAAATTAGCAATTTTGCAGTTTATTACAGTAAAACTGCCATTTTACAGTTTTTTACCATCATTTTAGTTTATTCGCGCAAAGTTAGCTGTATTATTTTGATTGGCAATTTACAGTTTATTACTGTAAAACTAGAAACTTTGCAGTTTATTATTGTAAATTTAGCAGTTTTTACAGTTCATTACTATGCAATTATTTTGTAAAAACAACATTAATTTTTTACAGTGTAGCAGTATGTCGCTAATTCATACGATAACATACAGGATAATCATTTGAAAACCATGCAACGAGTTCGCGTCCTATACCATGGATGGAGTTAAAGAAAAGATACCTAGAGCTGTAAAGGAGTTGTACTCAACGAGCTAAATGGATAGTGTATGCTTTCATTCGACATCTGGAAAACGCGCTGAACGTAATGGCGATCATCTGTATGATATCATATTTAAACCATACAAACTAACGGTATGTATGGCATGGCAAATGCATACCTTTTTCTTTCTTTCCATTATTTTTTCAACACTTTTTTAATTTGTTTCGAAGTTTGTCGTTTTTATGCTTTACTATTTAATACGCCGGAACCTGTGGATATATATTTAAATATAGAGTTTTAATATATAACAAAATTACTAATTTTTTTATAAAACTTGTTTGTTTCGGTTTTAGCTTATGCGGCTTTTTACGTTACACTAAGTCTTCTCTGTTCTACTGGAAAGTATTATTAATGCGATACTGAGGTGCATAAAAGTAAATGCATATTACGTTATTAAAAGGTAAAATATGTTTTTAAAAAATGTTGTGTCTAATTTTGGCAGAAACAACTGACTTGTGAATTTCTGGAAAAAGATGGAAAATGTCTTTATGCTTCTTTGAACCGAAAAAAAGTAATTTTTCAAAACTAATTTTAAAGTATGCAGAATTTCAAGTTTTTAAGCTAATATGAAAAAGTTTTTTTTCTTTCAAAGGAAAGACGAATATGCTTACAAAGATTTTCTTCTGATTCAAATATAACTCTTTACACTCCTGGCTTTGTTTGCTAATTTTTTTACAAAGAACAATGAAAAAAAAAAACGTATAAAAAGTAGAACAAAAGGATGTGTTTAAAAAATCGGTCGAATTCCTTAACCTTTAGAAGTATTATACTTCATAAGCAACTATTATATTTTTACTTAAGAACTAAAACTTGACTTTATACATTAGAAAAAAACACTAAAAAGCATTACATTTTGAACAAATAATTAATAACGCAAACAGTTTTTGAAACGATTTTAATATTTAAAAATTTAAGTTAAATTATCTGTTTTCGGATAAATCTAGTTTTTTTTTTTTTTTTTTCTACGTTCTTATTTGAAGAACATTGAAAATAGTGTTCATACATAATATATAATGCAAACATCTTATTTTTGTAAGACATTTTAGTTTATCTTTATTACGCAATTCTGATCTGCACAAGTAAAGTACGATAAAATAATATGTTGTCAATATCAGTTTTTTATGAGCCGACGAATAATCAATCTACTGGTTGACCACGGACAAGATGGAAAAGCTGGCATCCGGTTTACAGGCAAAAATTGATACATCTATTAGTTTTAGGAATGTCAGCTTTTACAGATGTGTGTTAGCTTTTTAATTCAGCGAAGTACTCACGTAATATTTTCATTTTTCCCCGTCATTAAGATAGACTCGTCCTCACAGGACTTCTGTAAATACCATTGCTAAAGTGGTGGTATGTATATGAATGCTAAAGTTGGTGAAAATGCTAAAAAATATTGGAGCTTGTAGAACTGGTGGTTGATGCTATAATTGGGAAAAGAAGATTTATCACATTTTCTGCTCCAATAATAAAAATACACATAAAAAATAGCCTGAGAAGGAATTCTAGGATAATACTATGATTTATTACAAGTTGAACGTTTACAAATATAAGTATACATTGCTTGTATAGTAAATTCGGCCAAAGTGATTAGATAGTTGTGAATTCTATTAAAAAAATGCTGATCAGCAAAATATGAACTTTAAAACATGGATATACATATGAATGTGGCACTACAAATATAATATATAACTTTAAAAATGATTATCAGTCACGTGGCAAAATTTGATAGAGTTTTCGAAAACGGTGTCAAATATTATTATTGAAGGAAAATACCTTTTTTTCCGTACCCATCTCAAGCATTGAGAGAAGTTAGATCCTTCACTGCGTAAAAATCAGTGATCTCTGGGAGGATGGAAATAGGTGAAGAATTTCTCTCTCGGATCCTCAATCAGATGTATTTGCTTCCCGTGCACTTAAAAAATATCTTCGGCCTTTCGGCCCACAAAACACATCTTCGTCGCGATCTTCATTCGATTACTGCTTTTGCTGGTCTTCCTTATAAAGGTAATTTTATTCTTTACGTCATGGAATTATTTTGCCGAGTGGACCATTGCCATGGACGTACATTCGTAGCTCCCGAACACATACAAGTGTCCGGGAGCCACAAAATACACCACTATACATAACTACATCCACGAGAGAGAGAGAGTGACCAAGCCAAAAATTGAAACACGCGGTCTCGCCAGTTAACTGATAGGTTGCAGTTATACAGGAGCAACCGCCGCGTAGAGCAAGCGGAGAAAAAGTCCTTGCGTAATGAAGAGGAGAGCTCTGGAGGTACGAGACTCTTGGAGGATGGATGTAGGGAAAGTGAGAAATTATCGCTAGAGTTCTAGCATTCCTCTCCCATAAGAAAAAAATTCAGAAGTGAGTTGACACACGTAA
Organism: Uloborus plumipes; assembly: GCA_038373865.1. NCBI lineage: Eukaryota > Metazoa > Arthropoda > Arachnida > Araneae > Uloboridae > Uloborus > Uloborus plumipes. Next base: position 10,355 of record JAXGGA010001919.1, read on the forward strand.
CCACGGAACTTCATGTCGTGAACACATAAGTACACCATTATAAAAAAATGAATACATAAAATAAACCAATCTAAAATGCACAAACACAAAACATAAATGAAGCTAATTATTCAATAGGCCACTGTGACCTATTATGAACATATTTGTAAAAATAATTAAAAATATATGTTCAGCAAAAAATTTATCACCTGATGTACAAACACTTAAGTAACTACCAACATAGATAATATATGCGAAAAAAATAAATTCATTACGCAATTAAATATGTGTAAAGGAAAAATTTTCAATCATCCATAAGAAATTTTTCTAACCTTTAAAAAAATACCATTCAAAAACAAATATCCAATAGTTTGATAATTTGTTTATCATAAAGTCAATTTCAGTAAATTTTCAATATCACATTCAAATTTGTCATACTTAATTCTTTTGCTTATTTCATTAGTGGTTTAGACGTTAGTTTTTTTATGCTCATAAACCAGAACTTAAAATCTTCAAACATTTTCATAATTCAACAAAATGTCATGCTTAGGCAAAAAAAAAAAATTATATACACTGTTTACATCACATATTCATATTGGGTGGAATAATGCAGTTCACTGAAAAAATATAAGTCTCTGTTGACCCATGAAAGCAGGATACCGACTCAAGAATGTGAACAAAGATGACAAAAAAATTATGACTTAAATTATCTTCTCTTTGAAACTATATTCCCAAAATAATCGAAAATTCGAACCAGCCAGACAATAACCGACTATCTATTTTGTGAGCTCTCAAAACAGTAGAGAACACACTTTCAAAAAAAAAAAAAATAGTCAAGAAAAAAAAATTGCAACTACCACCTGATAGTGACAAAACCGAACAAAATTTTAATCTACCAAGCAAAACTTTTTTTTTTTGAAGTTTTATTGTACACCACTTATTCATTTTCATTTGTGTTATCACAATCTTTCTCATTCTCAACACTAGTTTCATTGACATTTTCACTTTGAGCATTTCTTATATTGGCATTTAATGGGACCTGTAAGAAAAGTTTGCTAATATGATATTTTTTGACTAAGTCCCTATTTTGATCCTTAATTTGAATTAGATAATTATTGTTTCTTAATTTTTTTGTAATGGTGTGAGGACCGTCATATTTGGTACGAAATGTATTAGTATGAGCAGGTATGTTTATAAAAACTTTATCACCAAGTTTGAAATGAGGAATCGCACGACCCTTGATGCATTGTTTATGTTTTGAAAAATATAGATTTTCATTAAATTTTATAATTTCTCTAGTTTCTAAAATATGTTCTTTTAGCAATTTTAAATACTTAGTTGGGTTTTCAACCTCAGTAGATTGTGGAGTAAGCTGAGAGGGTAGGTTTAATCTCCTTCCAAAGAATATTTCAGCAGGAGTAAATTTTGTCACAGAATGTTTGGAATTATTATAATGCAGTTTAAAGAAAAGTAACCTGTCAGACCACTCACAAACAGAGTTACACATAGATGACAGACTGTCTTTCATTATTCTATGACTCCTTTCAATCACCGAGTTGCGCTGAGGATAGTAAATAGATGATTTTCTATGTTCAATTTTAAGAGAATCTAAGAATTCATCTAATTCAGCAAATTTTAAATTTGGTGCATTATCAGTCAGCAGAACCTTGGGAATTCCAAAGCGGGCAAAATACTTATTCAAAGTATGAATTATGGTTGAAGACTTAATGTTGTTTAAAGGTATGGCCTCTAAATACCTGGAGTAATGATCAATGATGGTTAATATGTAAAATTTTTGATCATGTGATCTTGGTAACTTGCCTACAACATCACAGGAAACAATTTCCCCGCAAGTTAAATTACTCTTTTCAATAAAGTTAGTAGTTGTTAATTTTGCCTTAGCTTTATTAGCCATACATGTGCTACAATTGTTACAGAAATTTCTCGTATCTCTTAGCATTAGTGTGCATAGTGTTTATATTTCAAACAAGAATGGAGAGTGAACGCCGAATATGGTTCCTTCTTGGTAGTGCTACGTGGACGTTCGAAACCAGGACACCTGACCATTGCTCCCAACCAATCATGGGCAGTGGATACATGCCGACCAAGTTTTTTGTTGCAATATTGTGAAAAGAACATCCATCGTCTCGTAGCCATATTGCACGGCCTCGTTTAAACTCTCACTGAAAAAAATTAATGTTGTTTTTACAGTATAATACAATTAATTTTATAGTAATTAACTGTAAAATAACTAATTTTACAGTACTATACAGTCAAATTACTAATTTTACAGTAATAACCTGTAAAAGTGACAATATTACAGTTTATTACCGTGCACTTTATACGTAGTTTTAAACTGGAACATCGGCTGCCAGAATTATAATGTTATTTTTACAGTATAATTTACTTACTTTCAAATCAATAAACTAAAATTTCTAACTTTTCAGTAAGAAACTGTAAAATTGCTACTTTTATAGTTTATTGCTGTGCACGTTACAGTTTTTAATTGGAACCTCGACTGCCGGTATTATACTGTAAAAACAACAGTTCATTTTTTGCAGTGCAGTGGGCAGCTAATTATAGCTTATTCGTCTTCTTAAAGGCATTCCTGACTAGCATGACCTCAATCCGTGAAATTTCAGCCACAAATAACATTCACGAGCTTTACAGCTTGCACTTAAACAGCCCAGATTTGCAAATTCTTAGTGGTGCTAGCAGAATACATTTACCAGACACCTAGTTAAAATAAGTTATTGAGAGAACACGTTGCTTTTAATTATGTCTCCAACTTATATGCATTTACTTACAGCATCTTTGCATCGCCAAACATTTTGAACGAAGAAAATATTTATCTTTATAGATTTTCATTTTTAGATTAGGCTGAAAAAACAAAACAATATTCACCGAATGCTACAAAATATATTTTTGAGAAATACTAAACAAGAGAAAAGTATTTCCACGAAAGTCTTCAGCACTATTCCATTTATATGTTATATATTTTCCTCTAAAAATATAGAACCATAAGAAGAACTCATAAACAAAAAGAAAATGCGCATTCTTCATGCTTGGGATTCGCAAACCCAATAATATATGATTTTCATTTTTCACGTACTTACAACACCATTTCCCGTTTATGTCAAAAATCTTTTAAAGCGAATTATCTAAAGATATCACTACGTCAAATTGAAAGCTTAAAATTCGTTTTTAGATCTTTTTGTCGCTTTAAAACTTATGTAGGGTAGGGATAAAATAAATTTATACCCATACGAAGAATAGCAATAAGAAAGCTCGATATCATAAAGTGGTCCATTATTTGGAGAATGTTCTTCATATACATTATATATTTCTGATATTGTGGGCCTTTTTCTAGCATTAAACTTTAATTATTGTTTTCTTTAAGTCAAGTTAAGAATTTTTTTGTATCAAAATAATGTGGGAAAAAGTTACTGAGCTTGAGGTATGCATGAAAGTATAACCATAACTGAGAAATATATTTACAGTTACTATTTCAGTTGATGGAAATTTTACAGTAAAATATTACATAAAACGTGCTCCAAGACTAGCAAAAAAATTTTTTCATGCGCCTGCCCCGACATGCTGGATGGCATTGGAAGACAAAGATCTGGGGGTCTAGTCTCTGCCCATACGTAAATTTACGTACGTTAATCATGACGTCAACGTACGCACGCATCGTAACGAACACTAGTAACGTATGCTGATAACTGTACGAGCGGTAACTGCGTAGTCTCTGCCCAAATATGTACGTTAACGTTATAGAATGTACGTTAACGAATGTACGTTAACATTCGGCGTGTTTACGAACGTACTGAAAAATATTAAGTAACGCATTTATTCCGATCCAAATCAGCCAATCGAAAATAGCGTTACAATCGGCTTGTATCGTAATCGTTGACTTGGCAATGCTCGGCAGACAACGCTTTTACTTTTGTTTTCCATTTCTTGCATACACACAGACCTTATACTATTACTTATGAAAAAAGACAATGGGTGTCACTAAAAAAATCATTGACAAATATTGGAATTTACGTAAAAAACAGCGGGAGTGTATTTTGAATAGTCAAAACAATTGATTTCATGATTTATAAATTATTGTTGTTAACATACACTGCTCGACATTGAAAATGCAACACCAAGAAGGAGTGGTCAGAAATTCATGCAAATTTTACGCGCGTCACTGAGTTATGCAAATGATATGAAATGCGCAGCTCTCCGACGCACGTGAAGTAAGATATAAGAGAATGAAGTTGAAAAGTGGGCTATGTTCATGTTGGTTTTTCTGCAAGACTAATTATCGGAGAAATTTGGTTTTTGTCTCGAAGGATACGTGTGATAGGAGGAAATGCCACGCCGTCCTCAGCGAAGACATTTCCAGCAAATAGACGACTTTACAAGGGGTATGGTAATCGGACTGAGAAGGGGAGATTGGTCCATACGTCAAATTGCAGCTGATACCCACATGGATGCAAGTACTGTGCATCGGCTGTGTCGGAGATGGTTGGAAAGAGGAAATGTAGCCACATTGAGGGGTGCAGGTGCAGCCAGAGTGACGTCAGACCGCTTGGATCGACGGATTCACCGACAAGCTGTGGCGGACCCGCAAGTCACTTGTACGTCGATTCTGCAGCACGTGCAAGGTACCCTGGATGTTCCTGTGTCGACCAGAACCATTTCCCGTCGACTGGTTGCACGTGGCCTGCAATCACGGCGCCCGCTAAGAAGACTGCCATTGACCTCACAGCACAGACTCCAACGTTTGGAATGGTGCCGGACCAGAGCGACGTGGATGGCAGAATGGCAAACCGTAGTGTTCTCAGATGAATCCCGCTTCTGTTTGTCCAGCGATAGTCATCGCATACGTGTGTGGCGTCGACGTGGAGAAAGATCGAATCCGGCAGTAACTGTGGAACGCCCCACAGCGCGACAACGTGGCATAATGGTTTGGGGCGCTATTGCATACAATTCCGTATCACCTCTAGTTCGTATTCGGGGCACTATGACGGCCCAACGATATGTAGATAATGTACTGCGGCCGGTGGCAATCCCCTACCTTCATGGTCTGCCAAATGCAATTTTTCAACAGGATAACGCCCGGCCTCACAGTGCTCGAATTAGCCAACATGCTCTACGAGGTGTACAGATGCTTTCCTGGCCACCATACTCTCCTGACTTGTCACCAATCGAACATGTGTGGGACGTGATTGGACGCCGTTTGCAGAACCTGTCACTGCCTCGTTCAGAGGACGAACCGTGGCAAATGGTTGAAAGGGAATGGAGTGCCATCCCTCAGGACACCATCCGTAGGCTTATTGACTCCATGCCTAGACGTGTTTCTTCGTGCATCGCTGTCCGCGGTGGTCCTACTTCCCACTGAGCCGACGCCGTCCTCGCTCTAAATTTTGCTTATTTATTTTGAAATAAATATCACTTATTGTTCCATGCTGTCTCTGTCTTCTTACCAAATTTCTATATACAGATTAAAGCGTATTGACTGTATGACATATCACTGTATTATCCATTCAAGATTTCACTCTGCATTTTTATATTATTGAAATAAAAATGTGATTTATATTATTGGGGTTTAATAGTAAACATATAGAAGTTATGCGATTTGCAATGAAAAAATAAAATATTCTTATATTTTAAAACACCATAATATGCAGTTTTAACTTCACTCAAGCAAAATAATTATACACAAACTAAAAAAATTGCAAATATGGCCTAAACTGCATATTTTATTAATTTGTCAATTACAAGACCATATCCGTTCTTTATTTTTCTTTTTTTTTTTTTTAATTTATCTATCTATTTGAATTTTCCTCGTAAAATTTTGAATCTTAAGTAGCAAAATTTTAACAAATATTATATTATATATACTCTTTTATAGCTCATTATCTTTACGCATATGATTTAGAAAACTATTCTCGTAGTAACTGCAAAAATACGTAATAAAAGCATTTTTGTACCAATGCCTTATTTATACAACCTAATTGGTAAGAAATATAGTTTAAAAAGGACACCATTCATGTTGCACCAAAGAAGCAAATAAATAAATGTATACAATATTTCTTTATTTGTCAGTAATTACTGCAGATACCCATTGAGTACTAAAAACTGGTTTTGTAGCTTTCGATTCTCGAAGAGTTATGCGTCAGATGGATATCTTGAGATTTTGAACAGATATTAACGTGTATGAGGCTTAAAAACTCATAACTCAAGTACCTTTTTTTTGAGCCGACATTTGCTCCAGGTATGAGATCAAAATGATATCGACAGAACAAATACTGATGCTTATCTAGATAAGTAACACTAAGAATATTGATCACTTCAAATACGCAAATAATCATTATTTTTCGAAATTATAGATAATGTAAAATCGTAATTTTTTTTAAAAGGATAATTTCGTAATCAGCTTGTACTAATAAGATAACCAGTATTACAGTTTTAAAAAAAGGCGAAAATGCATTTTTTATTTAAAGTAATTAATTTTATCAAGTCAGAGTAATAGAAATGAAAGATTGTACCTATATGTGTTCTTACTAGTATTAAAACAACTGCATTACGAATCATTTGCAAAATTGCAATAATATGTTTAATGTTGGACATTCGAAAATGCGTTTGCAAACATTTCAGTAATACAAAGTTTTTACTATCTTAAATATATTTATGAAGTTCAAAAGCAAATTCAAGTAGTAATAATGAGTAAAAATATTAAATCAAATGGAAAATTTTCATCATTCGTATAAATACTCATTAAAATATGTTATACAAATATAAACGTAGTGTTAAAGAAGTTAGCACCCATATGTGTGACGCTATTAGCGCCAATCAAAATTTTGCAAACCGGGGTTGTTTCACATGAGCACTGTCAACGTATTAAATCCATATCAGCCAGGAATGCCTTTTAAGAAGATAAAGAGGCCATTACCAACAGCTCACCAAATTTAAAAGAGGTTTAACAAGACTGCTAGAATGTGGAATTTTTTCCCCGCCATAAGGCAATAGATGGTACTGCCCCAAACAGAGCGGATTCTGTGATGCCACGTAGCATTGATGAGAGGGAAGACAGCTGTATTCGGCGCACGCATGTGGAGCATCGTACTGCAAATGCTTCTGAAATTTGCCACAGCAGCACAAAAAACTTTTAGAAATCGGTTACTTCAAGAACAGCTCCAAACCAGGCGCGCTGTAGCCTGCATTCCACTGACTCCAAGCCATTGTCGTTTGCAACGCCAGTGGGATCAAGGTCGGAGTGGAGATCCGCTGTATTTTCTAACAAAAGCATGTTCTGCTTTGGTGCCAATGATGGCCGTGTTTTGATCAGCAGTAGGCCAACAGAAAGCCTACAAGGAAACTGTCCGCGTGCTAGACCCACTGGACCTACACACCTGAAACCATAATATAGGAAGCAATTTCCTATGGCAGTGGAAGCACTCTCGTAGTTATCCTAAGCCAGTGGTGGCCAACTCGCGGCACGTGTGTCACAATGTGGCACGGCAGAGCAGTAACAGTGGCATACGAAGACTTTTGAAAAAATTCCATAATTGAGGGGGGGAGGGGATTTCGATCTCAAAAATATTGATAAAAACTAAAACCCTTGAACTGATAAATATAGTGATATTATGACGATTAAGTGTTAGGAGGCTGGCCTACAAATTGTCTTAACTACAATATTGCAAAGTACTTAGCGTTAGCTTCAGACATCCAACGAAAGCTGTGACGCTACATACAATGCTTTGTAAAGCATATTTGTGCTTGACACGAATGAAACTTTCGATGCTGCAGAAGGGATTCTTGATCTGGAATAGTTTCAGCTACTGATGTTGATTTTTTTTTATTTTTTTAAGTTAACTCTGCAAGTAAAATTAAGAAACCAGATTGGACAAAAATCGGTATGGTTGCACAAATGAAGACACTTAAATTATTTTTGTTAAATTACTTGAAAATAATTTGGTTAAAAAAGTATCATCTCTAAAAGTATCATCGAGTTATTTATCACAAACTCCTTACCAACGAATGAGACTTTTTCTTTGTTGGTGACCCCCCCCCCCCCCCCGTAGAGTCTACTGTCTTAACAAACTATGAATTAAAGCTCTGAATATTTTGTTAATTTTATCCCAGGAGAAAGAAGAGATCATGGCAAGTTACTCCTTCATTAAAATATGCAACAGCTGTCAAAAGGAAAAATAGTTATAAGGTTTCAGAATTTTAGGGAGTGTGATTTTTAAAGTATCTGGAAGGGAAACAATGAGGACTTGTTACTTCGGAATGAAGATTATCCGGCGTTGAGTAATTTAAGTTTGAGATAGTATAAAAAAAGTTTCCTGAACCAGTATAGGCCATCTGCATTCTTTTATGATGAAACTTCAGTTTCTTTCTCTCTACTTTGGAGAAAAAAGAATAAAACATCAAATTTAATATTATTTTAATAATACTAAATTTAGTATCAAACCAAATTTTATAATTTTCCAATGATATATGGGGACAATTTTACACTCATTTTAAGTATACATTCAGTGTAGGTTTGATGATTTTAGGGATCATAAAAAAAATGTTGATCGTTGTCTATTTCTCTGCAATACACTACTTGTTACCCTTCTGAAATCCAAATCAGAATTACTGACCTTTTGCATTGGTAATCAAACATAAGAGCTTACTTAAACAGAAAGTCATCCACGTTATATAGAAATTCGGAAATTTGTACTAACAATTTTTTTTCCACATTTACACACGTTAACCGGCTGATGCTGTTGTAGATTTGGTTCAAAATAAGCTTCTAAAAATATTTTTTGTTATGAATGCAGAAAAATCTTAATACCGTTGAATATTAATTGATAGCACTTAAAACACTTAAACTTCTTAGGATTCTCAAGAACTAATCCTAAAATTAAAGACTTAGTAAAAAAGATACAGAATCATAAACCACATTAAGTACAGACTGTATAATTTTTAGAATAGAATGTTTGATGTTATTTGTTTCTTTTTTAAGCATAAGCCAACTGACAAAACTTATAAAAGTGGTTATTAACGATAACTCTTAAGTTCGGACTTGTTTTATCTTTATTATCATTTAGATTTCAATTGCTCAGATTTACGAGAAAAAATGTTTCATTTGAGTAAGAATTACATAGTCAGCCAACCTAAAATCTATTTTTAACTTATTAAAACCTGTTATTGAAATTTTAATTATTTAAACATGTTAACTATACAATTTCATAGTCCAAATTTTATTACTTCACAATACTTTTTTATTGGATTCTTTCCTTCAGTATATGTCGTTATTTAATAATCAAACTAAGAAGATAAAAATGCTTTTTAGCATCGAATAAAAGCTGAAAAGGAAATAAAAAAAAGTAAAGAGAATCATTTATGAAAGTCACTAAAATGATTCAAATATTCTATGTAAGGGATCAATTTTATTGAGTAAACAAACATCTTATGTTTGACTTAATGTATTTACTTAGAACTTTAGAGTGAATGACATGACAAAAAGCCTTCGTAAGAAAATTTTAAAAAGAACTTCATATTATATTGAATGATTTCACTTTTGAAAAAGAGAAATACTAGTGCAACATAAAATATTCAGGTTTTTTATTGTTTTTCATTCTGTATGCATTTTTTTGCATCGATAAAAAGCATGCAGAGCTGATAAACATTATTTTCAAAAACATGCATTTACTTCAAAACTACTAAGAAAAATAATTTTTTTTCGGAAGAAAGCTAAAGTAGCATTAGAAATACACTGGCGGAAAAAAAATCCCAACACCAAGAAAGACTTGTGTTAGATAAACGAAATTTGGTAGGCGTGTTTATACAACTAACAGATGACATCGATTGAAGTTTCGTGTTCCGCGCATAAGTGTGGCGCAGCTGGCGTCACTCAGAACATGCAAATAAGGCTTGTTTTAAAAGCGTGTTGTGAAGCTCGTGTGTATTATTTTTCCGTGAAATTTGACGAATTGCGTTCATGTTAGCCAGGAATACCTTTGGGAAGACGAAGAAGCCATTATTAACAGCTCACCGAGTTTAAACGAGGTCGTACAAATTGGCTACGAGAAGGTGGATTTTCATTTCGCGATATTGCAGAAAGACTTGGGTGGGAATGTTTCCACCATGCATGATTATTGGAAGCTATGGGCAAGGGATGGTACTATCTCAAGAAGATCGAGTTCCGAGCTGCCACGTGGCACGACTGAGAAGGAAGATCGCCGAATCTTGCGTACGGCTGTGGCGCATCGTATTGCATCTGCGGCTGACATTCAAGCTGCAGTTGGTACCGTCGTGACCCAAGGAACGGTAAGAAACTGTTTACTTCAGGGACAGCTCCGAGCCAGGCAGCCTGTAGCCGGTATTCCATTGACTGCAAACCATTGCCTTTTCCGACGGCAGTGGTGACACGACAGAGCTCACTGGAGGTCGGAGTGGAGATCTGTTGTAATTTTTGATGAAAACAGATTCTGAATTAGTGTCAGTGGTGGCTATATATTGGTCAGAAGGAGGCCAGGGGACCGCCTGCATCCAAGCGGTCTAAGGCCTAGACACACGGGACTCACACCTGGAGTTATGGTCTCTGGAGCAATTTCCTACGACAGCAGGAGCATTCTTGTGGTTATCCCAAACTCACTGACTTAAAATTTGTCGTCAGTCTGTTAATTTAACCAGTAGTACAGACCTTCATGAGTAACATTCAAAGGGGCGTTTTCCAACCGGATAACGCTCGCCCTCACATCGCTGCTGTAACGCAATGTGCTCTACAGAGTGCTGACATGTTACCATGACCTGCAAAATCACCAGGTCTGTCTCCAATTGATAACGTATGGGATATCATGGGATGGCACTTCGGGCATCATCCACAGTCAGCAATGACGGTCCTAGTATTGACACAGCAAGTGCAACAAGCATGGAACTCCATACACCCTCTATTAAATTAACATAATTTCACATTTGCGCAGCATTTTTTTGAGCTTTAATTAGCCAGTGATCTTGTACATTTAATCAATTAAACATGTTAACTAGACAATTGCATTACCCAAATTTCATTACTCTACGGCAATTTTTTCTTGGTGTTGGGATTTTTTTCTGCCAGTGTATATCCCTTAAACGGCATTAGTAGAATGGAACTCAAAAAAGTGCTTGAAGAAATCATATTTTACTTTGGAGTAACATACAAACTGATTACATTGACTGTAATCCTGAAATGTTATCAACTTGCTGCTTAAAAAAATTAAAAATATATAAAAGATTTATTTTTTGTTTTGATACTCTTGATCCGTTATTGATTATGCAATAAGTTAAACAGAAATTGTAGCGTCAGATGGTCAACAAAACAGTAGTGTACAAAATTTAGTGTCATGTAGCGTATTTTGCTCCTTGCATTCGCAAATTGAACAGAGTAACATAGGAAATTCAGCACAACACGGACATAAAAGCGCCATATATTGTTCTGCTATGTATTGTAGCAAAATATTGACATGTATGTCTTCACAAGCAAGCTGAACAAGACAGTTTCTGTGTCCATGAGTTCTGAAAATGCGTTTGAGAAATGATTGCAAACTATTTAAGCTAGCATTTTGTTGAAAAATTCGTGAGAAATAAAAAAGACGTTTCTTTTAAAATTAGTAGCGATATTTTATTGTTAATGGTTTAAATTACATTAAAGTCTGGCACAGTTACATTATTTGTGTAATTCTTGGGAAACATATTTATTTTATGCCGTCCTTTTACAGTTATGAAGAAGACAGTAGAAACTTTGTAGGTTTTGTAAACTGAAAGTTCTAGAGTCTTTTTATCTTTTGAAAACAAGAAAGATAGCAATAATTTGCAACTAAATATTTGCGCAATAGAAACTATTGAGGTTCGCTGTCTTGAGACTAAAAGGGTACGTGTCTTCATGGATGGATTTATGCTAAAAAGAACACATGGTTCTGGAGCTGGTGTGCGCAGTGAGTTCTTTAGTTTTTACTAACCAATAGGACCTTGTACTAATGCCTTTGAAAGGGATTTTGAAGCTATTGCTGTGACCATACTGTCTACTGTCGATTCTTAGCCATTCTTTTGTAAAAGCAGCTGTACTGTTAGATTCTAAGAGTGCGCTTCAGGCCTTTTTTTTTTTTTTTTGAGTAACCAAAGTATATCCCAGATAATTTTAGAGAGTAGGCCTTTACAGAGGGAGATGGCCAACAGAATTTCATTCCAAATCGTTCCTGGTCACTGCGGCATTATAGCCAGTGAAAAAGCTGAGACATTGGCTAAGATAGTAGTTGTAGAGCAAAGCATGAATTTTCCCCTTAAGTTCCATAAGACTAAATTATTTGTTAGTTTGAGCCTCAGAAAAATTCTCAAACAAAATATGATGCAGCGTGCTGTTATCAAAACATGCATCACTCTGGTGAAAATCAGAAAGATTCCAAGTTATCCAAAAAAAAAAAAAAAAGGCAGCAGTGACCGCAACGTATGGATTATTCACTTTCCTTCCATAAGACTAAATTATTTGTTAATTTGACCCTCAGAAATATTTTCGAACAAAATGCGATGGATCATGATCAAATGATGGATCACTCTGAGGGAGAACTGAAAGATTCCCAATTATACAAGGAAAAACGCTGTGGCTCTTTTTAGAGGTATCAATGGACCTCTAAGCAAGACCCTGTTTGCAAGACCATCTCCATAGAATCAGAGTGGTAAATTCCCCAGATTGTTCTTCGTTTGATTCCAAATCTACGAATGACATTGTTGTATCGTACTTTCTTACTATGAGGACATTGTAGGAAATCCCACTACGAGTACTGGAGATTTTGGGAACAAATGGCTTAAGCGCTAATGTTCGGGTTTTGCAATTAATCAATCAATATTTTGAATGTGAATGCAGATAAAGCCAATTTAGTTACGATTAGAATAAGTGTAGTAGACACCATCCTTTCAATTATCTATAATTTTGTTTGTAAAGGTAAACAACAGAATTGAGAGATAATCAGTGGGGACGCAAGTATACTATGCATTTGCTTTATTCGTAATTACAGGATTGCTATGCATACCACTGCATGAAATTTTATCGATTAGAGGTTGGAGTTAAATATAAAAGAATTGACTGCGTTTACAACCCCATTAAAACCTCCGCTACAGCAACTCTTTTACAGACAGGATCAGTCCTCACGACAGTTTTGTCAAGGTTTCTATAAAATACATGGCGCAAAAAAAAAAAAAAAAAAAAAAAAAAAAAAAAAAAAAAAAAAAAAAAGTAGCCAACATATTATAGAAAACCAAACTGAGAAATAGACATAAATTAAAAACACCATTGAGGGCATTTAGTTCTATAGTTATACATTTAATTGTGAAAGAGGCGTTGTAGTTCGTTTTCTAGTACTTTAATAGGGCACTTGATTGCATAGCTATTTCTTCCAAATTGTTCCTATTTGAGCTACAAAATTCGCTGTAACAAATATGTATCTTTTATGCTGTAACACAGAGAAGAAAAGAAAACATGCCAAGTTAATTTTTTATGCATAAATTTACTTATTCGCATCAAGTACTTCAAATCTGAAGCTATGCTCGAAGTAGTTCAGCTAAACTGAGAAGTATGGTGATGAAAATGCAAATTAAAATTTATATTACATCAATATTACTAAAAAACAAGATAACAAAATGTCTTATCCAGAACTAAACAAGCCTACTTTCCGTATATCACATGAAACTCTGTCAATATCTCTGCCATGAATCCATTGGAATTTTTCCTTTAAAGAAAGCAAAACGCGTAATTTGATAGACAGTATTTCCTTATCAACAGCTCAGCACTTTTTAATCAGTATTTATTTATATATTTTTAAGTAGAGTATATTTTTCTTGAAATCTCAACCTATTAATGCCTAGCGTCCCTTTTTAGGGCGGTCCAAAAAAAGGTCTGAATTTCCCCAAAATGAACATTTCAACCAAATAATAGTGTTCAATTAGTACCTTGGTATTGTTTCAATTCGTTATTAACAAATTGCAGCACATAACCATTGTAAAGTGTGTTCTGTAGCAGTTTTAATATGATCTTTATCAAAAATGACATCGTTCACAATCTCAAGAAAAAAAGCTAAGTTTTCAAAGTTATTCCCAGCTTCCCAGTTTATGTTAATTGCTGATTTTATTTCTTCTTATAAAATGTCTATTTAAATATTATATCGTAGGCAGAAAAAAATTTTAGTAAAAAAAGTATGTACCCTCTGGGGTCTATCGTAACTTTTAAGGGACGATTTTTCTTTCCTTAATAAAAAAATTATTTTTTACATAATATTTTTTTAATTATTTTTCCTGTCCATTAAACACTGTTTGTAACCAGTATACAAAATATCCTTGGAAAAAAAATGTCAGGCATTAATGGGTTAAACAAAATATTTAGTACTTAAATGTCACTCTCTTGACTTCCTACGGTTTCAACTATAAGTCGATACAGTCGATAGTTTGGAAACATGCAGAAACCGAACAAGAATTTTGTGGAAAGTTTCATGCTGTTTTGTAAATTTTCTTTCTTCCTTTTACATTCTATAAAGATTTCAATTACTTTCCATTCGGAGTTTTTCCATTTTGAACTAACTTTAAAGCAACTTATTTTATTTTGTTTTCATAGTTTTATTTTACTAAGTTTGAAAGTACTGGCAATTACTCATTTTGCGAAACGTGCTCAAATGTAAATGGATAAATGCATAATTGTTAAAATTTCTTTTCCTTTTTAAACGAAAAATTGTTACGAACTTCTGATGGTTTTTAGTATTTTACCTTGTTTTTGTATAAAGCTGAGGTTAGTGGAAATATACTACAGTGAACTCTCACTTATACACCGCCTCATTTATGCGTCTTTTTCGCTTATACGACGATTTTGAATGGTCCCAGCACATTCCATAGCAAAATAATGATAGTATCATTCGTTTATGCGTCGCTGGAAAGATAAATATTTCACTTATGCGCCGAATTTTCCGTAAAATGTCAAAAATATAATTTATTTTCTTTAAAAAATAAGCATTTTTCTTCACTTTTCTCTTTAATCTTTCGCCTTTGTTGCTCACGGAAGGCATTTTTCCGCATGAACTAGAATTCGGAGAGGGACAATTATCTATTATGGATCGTTTTAAAGGGAACATTTTGTAATTAGGTATGCTACAATTTTTGTTCTCTCATTATCATTGCAGTTACGTTACAGTAATTGCCAAACCGTAGTAATATGTCCCTTTTCTATAGAAACATTCTTATTCATTCTCTCATTAGAGCCTATGTTGCGTTTTAGTCCTTTAAATAGGCTTGTTCACTTATACGTCTCTCTCACTTATGCGCCTTTTTCTGTTGGTCCCTTGGGCCGGCGCATAAGTGAGAGTTCACTGCATTGCATGCTTCTGCATGATAATTCTTATTCATGCCTTCAGATATGTATATAATAAAAATTCGTCACCTAGAGAGTTTTACTTACTTTTAGTTACTAATATTTATAGACTAAAAGCAACTGCTTAACCGATATAGCTTCAACTCGAGTTCTCCGACATTTCAATGACACAAATTAGTTTGTCTATGTTTACTAGCTCGAGTATTAAGGATTCAAATGCTCAAAGTTTCTTGATATCTTTTTCAAGTTATTAGTTTGAAATTCAATGTACAACAAAAAGCATTATCAAACTTATTGTTATACTTTATCTTTCATCACAACAAGGTTTTTAAATAACATATCATACTGCTAAGAGAATATTGTTTCAGTGTTACTTTCACATTTAGAAAATTATAACACGAAAGTAAACTTGTGCATTTTTGATTAGTAAGTACAAAAATGTCATTAGAATTGTAGATTGGATATTTTAGCAATGTGTGACTGATATTTATGTGTGAAATTTTAGGTGAACAATATACTAATGCATGTAAATCAAATAAACATAGGTTTATTTGCTAGCATGCCTCCTATATTATGGTTTAATTCTGAAAAGCATATAAATTAAAATTGTCATTCCTTTCTTATGCAAAACTTTGACACAGACACTAATAACCAGCTCCTAATAATCATAATTAACATTGATATTTTAATTCATTGCTGCAAAATACGCATAGCATTGTTCCTAAATTAAAATCGACAAAGTAATTCTTTTTGTTCAAATTATCTGCTTTTAAATCTACTTCAGAAGCAGTTATTAGCATTGAATAATTGAAATGTAATACTTTAATCATGAGCATTCCCCTGTAAGTAGTGAATAACATCTACAGGGCTAGAGATATTCTAGCGATTATTGTGATCTTTATTCATCTATGTTTTTTTTTTTTTTTTTTTTTTTTTTTAGCATGAAAATTGCTTTTCAAGACCGGTAATAAGTGTAATTTTCTGAAAATAATTATAAAACAATTTAAAAACATTATTTGTTTTCATATATGTTCAGTTCAATTTATTTACTGAAATATTATTTTAAGCGTTGCTAATCATAATAAGTGTCAGGCTGAAATTTTAATTAAAGTTTGGAAAATATTTATAAAAAGAATTGCGTCTATAATCTAAATGCTAATGCTGAAGAAGGTTTCGTTGCATACGTGTTTTTTTTTTTTTTTTACTTTTTTACTTTCAACGTAATTCAGAGAAAAAAAAATTCGTTGACTAATAAAATTTAAATTAATAAGTAGATTTAAAAACAAGGTCTTCTTGCTAAAAATGTAAGGGTGATTCTCAAAATAGCTGAGAATATTTGTTCTGAAACATCCAAAATGATTTGGCAGATTTTCTAAAATTTTAAACTTCAGATAAGTTTTATTTGATATCATTCTTGATTTGAAAAAAAAAAAAGCTCACTTTTGAACACCATAAAAAAACAGAACAAAATCCTGAAACGTAAGCTTGAAAGAATATCCTCAGCAGCTATGTTTCGTCCAATGGCTACATTACTCGAAGTATTAGAATCAGCTTTAAGAAAAAGTGTCCTTTTTGGTTTAAATAAATTTCATTGTATTATTTATGCAAATAATAATAATTTTTAATAGCATATTGTATCGCTTATCAAAATAGTTAAAATTTGACCTTTTTTTTTAATTCTGAAGCAATTACATACTTTGGCACGATACATTTTATATCATTATATCAATTCTGCGTTGTTAGGATGAATAGTAGTTTAGATATTAAATTTGTAATTAAATATGTTTATTTTGCTGATTTGCATATGACTTTGGCAGATTCAAATGACAAAGAAAGGAATTATAAGTTGCAATCATTGTTTGGTTTATAATCTCACTGCATCATAATATCTCAAATGTGTCATTTTCAAGTATTTTCATGTCCATGATAGTGACAAACGGTAAATGGAAAATTATTAATATTAATTTAATTTTTAATGACAATTTAAATACTTAGCTTTGATGTGAAACATTAAATTTTCGAAATACTTTCTTAACGAATCAGTTTTTTTTTCTTAATGTTGCTAAAAATATTATATTAGGATATTTTTTTTCACTTTTAATTCTTTATTTTTTTAGGTCTCCTGTATTAAGAATATGTGTAATAATATTAAAAGGTTTTCTGGATATGCAGAAGACTTGTCCTTAAGTGATTAAATAGAACACCCTGAAAATGCTTTTGTCTGACGCTCTTTACAACAAGAAACCTCACTTCTTTCGTATTAAAAAAGATGTTCTTTGTTTCCCCTAAACAAGCTTCTGCAATAATCTACAAGATTTGTACTTCAGTAAAGTTTTTTTTTTTTTTCAACTCATAAATGAAGAGAGATTTTGCTTTATATTCTGCTCAACGAGCATCTTGTAATTACGTAAAAAATAATCCATCATTTTTCATGGTTTTTCAAAGAGCGTTGAACACACCATCATATCAACCTCAACTTTGTTACCCTTTATCATTCCACTACACGTTGACTGCTTCTTGTAAATGTTTACACTCTGTCTTATTTCCTGCTATATCTTCTTTTTTTTCTTCTAAAATCTATACAATGTAATTCCTCCCAAAACACGGCGATCTCATTCTCGGTTTTATCTCTCGCTATCTATTAAAAGAGTTTGACAAGTCAGTTGTAATCAATTTTGGCGAGGTGTCCATTCCAGTTCCGTTTTATTCATTTATTTATTTATTTATTATTTTTATTTATTTTTATTGCAGTAAAAACACTATTCAACGCTTTGGTTTGCTCTCAAATCTATAATTAGCTTTTTGCTTTATAAGCTGATGCCTATTATGCATATAATAAAAAAGTAAAAAATCTTAGCTATCATGTTTTCTGAAAGTGTTGTGGGGTACAGAAAACGGCGAGTCCAACGGTTCTATACATGTTGGTAACCGCATGACTAAAATACAAGACTAAACGTGTAAAACCCATCCAGGCTCGTCATTTAGGGGGGTCAAACCCCCCCCCCCCGACTTTGAAAAATCAATGTGTTTACATACAAGTGGGCGTGGCTTTCGTTGTTTTCTGATGAAATTGCATTGTGTTTTCACCCTTTACCACTCCCTCACCTAGAAAATTTCGAAATGACGGGTCTGAACACATCTCTAATTTTTTAACTTGCAAGTTTATCTGACAAAATGAGAAATTCAAAGAAATCCAGTTTTAACAGGTGATAGGAATTTCGGCTATTCAGTATTAAATGCGTAATTTAAAGATTACTTTACACTTCTTACCAAATGATATTTGTTCACTGTAGTAACAGGTAACAATTCGAAGTACAGATGCTAGTTGTTGTCATAAAGCTAATACACACTCCGCTGAAGTAACCCTAATGCAACAGCGACTAAACTTGCACCCATACGTGTAAGTCGCGCATAAGAGTGCTGTAAATGTCTCCGTCAAGTTACAGTCACGAAACGTCACTATAAAATCATCAATTTGCTGCGACTTACTAATTTTAGTCCCTGCGTCGTCACAAACGGACGTTTGCATATTTTTACAAACTAATTGCTGTAGAAGTTTCACTTTAAAACTGTCACACATGAATGCGATACAGGCCCTATGGGAGGTCTGAATTCTGATACTCAGTTACTATTGTGACTTTTTTTGACGTAGTAGACGTTTGTAACTCCGTCATAAATTGCACTGTCAGAAAATGGGTTGACCTGAATATCAACAATAAGGGAAATGTTGAAGGGAATTGTAGATAGCTGATTCCCTTTTTGTCGGAGGAAATGCATTTTATTTGACTCAATAGAAGTAAGCGTTATAATTTTGAAATAATGTTTAGTCCATCAAAATGCTCTGCTGTTTATTAAATTTATAAACTATGTCAGAGAAAAGCTAACAATGGGTTAAATAGTCACGTGTCATCATTCAAAGGGACTTGATCCTCGGAACCAATTGCATTTTTAATGAAGTAAAAAACCCATGTAACTAAGGCAAAAATTGACAAAAAACAACAAAAAAAAACTTAATACGCAACACCTTTTCGAATCTTCTACCATTCCATAAAAATCCGGTATGTATTGTCCAGTTTCTTCAAGATTTCTAGCAAATCCCTTTGATCCACAATAAAACAAAAAAATATAAATAAATACAAACGTTTTAAAAATGGCATTGTTGAAAATTGACAAAGTACATAACCTCAATCGCCTGTGGAAAAGGGGTCCTTTGAAACTTGGGGCAGTAAACTTGTCATGGCTGCTTGGTAATATTAATAGTTTAAAAATTGTGTATTATCTCAATTTCGAGGTTAGAAAGGGGAAAAACTAATCTCCCGAGGGATTAAGTGTAACCCATTCTCCCCCAAAGCGTACAATATACACAATAACAGAATTAGAACGTCAGAGAATAAGACTTTTGGACAAATAAATATCGCAGAGGTCTCCGAAGTATACATTGAACTTTAGATACAAGTATAGTTTAATTTAAGCTAATAAAAATATAATAAAAACAAGAAACAACAGTAATTAACAAAATGTGTCTAGAATTAAAAATAATATTGATACTTAGAAAATATCTACTTTAAGAGGATCAAAATGTTGAAGTAAAAATAATTTAAGCGGAAACCCATTTTTTACATTATTTACAGATCGTGGTAAAAGAAAAGAATGTCCTAGAAATGCCGTACATTACCTGCTCAGCATCTGCTACGCTTTTAATTATCAAACAATCTTTATTGAAATTCATCAGAACCAAAATTTTAACTAAAAATTAAAAACATTCAATATCCTATATTCTACTACTGCGCTTAAATGAGTACAAACTGACATTTCTATATAGTTTCAATTATGTGTTTATTTTTATACTTTACGTATATATATTCATTTCTATACACAAATTTTAATGAAACATGCGATATAGACTTGAACACAATTTTAGTCACACGCAAAAAACGAAAATGATTCCCATTGAAAAAGTGTGTAATTCGCACTTAAGCATTAAAAGCATGTAAAACAAGATAATGTGATATTAAATGAATAAAAATGCATCGGCATCCCACTCAATTTTTATTCAAAAGCACTCAATCTAAATGCTGTCGATAATGAAATTAACTAATCCATTTAACTCATTTTTTTCTGATATTTAATATCCCCTAATTAGGTAATTAAGATTCCATTAGCTTTTTGCTCATTGTATAAATGCAGGAAAGAAAAATAAATATTTTACACGAGATAAGTTTTGTTTTCGTAAATTTAATAACAGGAGCCCCAAGGGGAAGGTACGGTGTATAATTTGAAATAATTAATGCATTGATCGTATCCATATTATAGGGAAATAAAACGGAAAAATAGAAAAACATTTCTTTAATTATAATGCCTATTTATACCCTCCCCTAACTGCTCCAAAAATGAAAGTCATTTAATCTTATACATTAATTCTCTAGCCTGTTTTTCTGCCACTAATCGAGAACTTACTTAATTCTTTATCAAATTTCATAATTAACCCCTCTTTTAAAGTTATTGTGCCGTCTCCTGACTACAAATAGTCCAACATACTCACATGGTCTTTATTTTATGTGTCAAAAATCACTTTTTCATTACCCATCACTTCAATAAATAGTATCCGAGAACTGAGACGCAGTGGCGGGTCGGATAGACCATTGCTCTAAAAACGCGAAGATTGTAGATTCGATCCGACGAAGCATTTTGTAGCTTTTGATTGAGTTTTTTTCATCGGTTAGTTTTGATCCAAATTTCCAATGTTAATAATATAAACCCGTTGCAGGATTTTAAACTACAACTGTACTGAAACCGGAAAAGGAAACGTTAATTTTAGCATAGTGATTTTCTTAAATAATATTTCATAGAGGCGTTTTTTTTTTTTTTTTTTCTACCCTTAATGCTTCGTAAAACTACGGAATTAAAGCATCGCTTTATTTTCATTTCAAATCGGTCAAGAATACCAACTCACTTTGCCCCTGTTTTTCGAAAAATAACCATTAAAATAAATCGATTTTTCGATTTACTGCTGTCAAGAAATAACGTATTTTCTTAATGTGAAACTCCTGCTCAACAATCTTGTAAATACTTTTAAAATTGGTGTATATTCAGATTCCTTCACAAAAAAGCAAATTAGGGCGATTAGATAAAACCGATGATTCTATTCTCTGAAATAATGAAAGAAACTTAAAATGCTGAATTAAAATTTTGCTAAAATAGGGGGGGGGGGATCTTGAAACTTCATAAAACAATTATTTCGCACGATTAGTTAAATTAACCTTTTGAGGTTTAAAGATAAAAAGGTTGCTTTAAAAATGACATTTTTTTACGTTTTGCCATTCTTTTATCATCTTCTTTCTTAGAAAAATATATTTGCAGTGTTTTTTTATTTATATGCACTAACTGAAACTGAAAAGTTTGCTCTTTTATGTTTAAGTCATAAAACAAGACATTAAAAAAGGTAAATAAATTAATTAAAAATTATAATAAAAAGGCAAACCATATTTCCATACTATATTCTAGCATAACAAAAGCACATGCCAATTAAACTTATCAGCAAAATTGCACTTTACAAAAAAAAAACATTTTATTTAAAATATTTTTTTTTTTTGAAATTGCAATAATTTAATAGCTCTGTGCTAAAAATCATTTTTTTCTTAAGCTAAAGATATGGGTTAGCAAGAAATCGTAACCTTTCGACTAACCTTATTTCGTTTTTAGGATGAGTATGACCAAGGCTTCACTAGAAAGCGTTTTATACAAGAGTTATCATTACTCCGAACATCAATGGTAAAGATTTGCCCGCTAGAGAGCGCTGAACAAGGACCACCCAAATGTTTGTTTACATTTATTAGCATATTGTTTCTGCTGTAAAAAGTGGTGTTTGTCCTATCTTTTAGGGTTAAAAAATATTGATATAGTTAACTGAAGTGGAGTACAGAGTGAATTGATGCAGAAGGCCTTATTAGTACTGATTTTTATGGAAAATAAATTCCCCTTTCAGGTAAAGTTAGTCACAACTTATGATTTAGTCATACGACATTCATTCATCTGTTTACTTTCTACGAATTAACAACATATAGCAATGGCGTTCAATTTTGACATCTCTGCATTAATAAAATATACGCTTAAATTCACCGACGATAAATAAAAAATGTAGCAATGAAATAATATTGTTCTAATTTACTATTTTGTTTCATTACTGTTGCTGACACGATCTTAATTGCTACGCAAAAGTTCAGATGTTCATTTTGATGGCGTTGACGCATCAGAGCGATAAATGGCGAATCTATTCGTCGAGACATTTCATTTTGATGCCCCAGAATGAAATGTACCGTAATGAAGCCATAGTGTACAACGGAAAGACGATTGCCAACAAAACATATTAATTTTTTTAGTAACAACGAAATGAGCATATATCTGTACCTCAGAACCAGACTAACGTAAGTCCATTTTCGTCATTTTTCGGTAGAGGGGAAAAACGATTGTCGAATACATCGTTTTTCCCCTCTACTGAAAAATGACGAAAATGGACTTACGTTAGTTTGGTTCTGAGGTACAGATATAATAGCTTGGTACTAAAGAGCAATACAAGTACGAAAAAAATAAACAAAACTACAATATTGCGACACCAACTATCATGGCGAACTGTGGTCTGAATTTTAAAAAGTTCTATGGCAACCAGTTGGTAGTATTGGCTCGCTTAGCGAATAGATTTCGCCATTTATCGCTCTACGGCGCCAGTGATGTTTCATAGTTAATTAATAATTAGAATCAATTAAAATGAAAAATAATTCGCTAAATAATTAAAATAAGCCGTTAAAATGCAGAATGAACCAACAAATAAAACAAGCTATTAAATAATGTTTAAATATACTAAAATAGAATTGAATGTCAAATTGTAAAATTGTCGCCAACAAAGTAACTTTTAATTTTGTCTTTTATTATCTGATTTGTATATAATGATGGTTACCATAAAATTCGATAGATGTCGCTGGACAAAGACCACCGTTTTTATCCCAAGGATTTTGATCAAATGAAACAGCCTGTATAAAACGCTATCTAGTGAAGCCTTGGTATGACTAACATCACAAACTATAGCACAAGACTGACACCTGTGCAAGATATGCCACGTAGATATATGTATCAAAACAGTATTAATATAATTTTAGCTAAGTAAAGTTTTACTTGAAATTTACAAGAAATAAAAAAGAAGTTTTGAAACCAGAAGATTTTCAAATACACGCATTTAACTAACTCAGTTTACATAGTTAGCGTTAGTGTACTTACAATTTAATATTTAAATTAATTTTCCTTGATTTGTAAGACTCTGATTTAAAGTAATTTAAAATTATTTGTGTCTTTCAGAACTTTCAACTTTTAAATTTATCGCTCATAACGTCCCCGTAAAAATAGTTTTTTGACAAATATTATAAAAATGCATTAATTAAACACCAGCACCGATAATTATTTTCCATTAAAATGCCGCAATAAAATTTAATTTTCAATTTCTACAGTAAATTGTTTTTTTTTTTTTTTTTTTTTAAATAATTGCTTACATTTGTGAATGATTTTTTTTTTTCTCGTTAGTCAAATATCTAATACTAATACAAGAACCTAATTATTGAGATAAATAAATACATTTTTAAGTCAGAGTAAGACAATACTTCGCTTGTTATATCAGCTAATGAACCCACATACATTTATTCCTGTTAAAGCTCACTGAACAAAAGGAAGTCTTTCAGCTCCCTAATCCTTCACATAGACTTTCCGTAATTCCATTAAGCAAGAGTTTGTTTAGGTCATGGAAGAAACGACGACAGTTCCAGATTGGATCTCATGTCGACTTAATCCCGTTTCTAAAGCCCTTCTGACAATCAAACGGGACATGCCTTCGATGGAACTCAATAACAATTCTCGGAACTTTTGAGAGATCTGAAATGTATGGGTTGCATTTTAATGTAAAAAGCAAATACCAACAGAGTTGTTTTACAAATGAGTACAGATTAAGAATTACAGTTGAGTCTTGCGTGAACAATTTTTTATATCCTGTTGAATATCGTGAAAATTTAGAAAGATATCTCGTATATATTGAGTTGTAATTAAGCTATTTTGAAAGAAAAAAAACAACCTTAGTATTAGAAACTGTTTAGACATAGGCAACTTTTATTATTCACCATGATGTTATTATGAGCAAGAATCTGAGAGAGTGTCACGCCTGTGATTCATGACGTCTCAGATTTTTTCCAAAAAATTACCAAATGTTCTTATCTTATTGAAAGACCAAATCCAGAATGTTTTGTTCTAAAGTTGAGTTGTTTAGATTTTATGGATCCCCAAAGGTGAAGGTGCGGCATCAAAAATTAAGCGGATTTTCAAGACATGAAAGTTGCTGTGAGCCAAAACTCCAACCAGGAACTGTTGAACTTCAATTTTATTTTTGTATATGGAATACAGAAGGTTCAAACTTTACAAAATAATTGTTAAATTTGAGGTAAGTTGTTGCCGTAAGGTCAGTGAAGGCCTTCAAAACAAGGCATTTTTGACGTTTTTCAGCATTTTTGAGGTCTAAAAACAGCTTGTACATTTCAGTTGCCACGGCAAAAGTAGTGTCGTTTGAAATACCAGTGTAAGCACTTTAAAATAATGTATAAACAACCGAGGAAAAGTTCAACGTGCTTTTAGTTGCGTAAGGCCAAAATATGAAAAATGTCATATTTTACCGATATTCAAACACGAATGAATTAACATTTAACGAATGTTAAGCATTTCGCCTCAAAGGACTCAACTGTTCTGTTAAGACAAAGAATAGAGTATGTTCTGTTAAGACAAAGAATAGAGTATGACATTGGCAAAAAAAAATTTTAATATGTTGTTGGCAGAGGAAGTTATGACCGTTTGAATATCGGTAAAATTTGACATTTTCCATATTTCGGCCTTACGCAACTAACCGCACGTTGAACTTTTCTCGGTTATTTATACATTATTTTAAAGTGCTTACACTGGTCTTTCAAACGACACTACTTTTGCCGTGGCAACTGAAATGTACAAGCTGTTTTTGGACCTCAAAAATGCTGAAAAGGGGTCTCAGTGGCCGAGCGGTCTAAGGCGTGTAGCCGATAAACTCTGAGACGGTGGGTTCGACTCCCACCCTCGCTTCGGATATACTTTCCTTCCTTTGTGATGTAACTCTTCCATACATTGTTTGTACAAGATATACAGGGTGTCCACTCCAATCATGGACCAATAGCTAATTTCTAAACCGTTAGAGATAAGCATATAGTTTATTTAGGAAAAAATCTCCAAATTATGAAAGGAATTTTGGGTCTATTCAATGTTTTTCAAAAAATCAAATTTTGAAAGAGTTACGAAATTTAAATTTTTATACAGCCCCCTAGTCCTATTAATCATGTTTAGTAAAACATTCTTGACACTGTAACGTTCAAAACTAAAAAAAAAATCACTCTTCTACCACAAAAATTGACCGAGTTATGACGTTTTGGAAAGTCAAGATTTTGAAGGATTTCGCATACGGTCCCTTGAGCGATCTCTCGATGACGTCATGAAATAATGCAAAATCTTGATTTTTCAAAACGTCATAACTCGGTCAATTTTTGTGGTAGAAGAGTGTTTTTTTTTAGTTTTAAACGTTACAGTGTCAAGAATGTTTTACTAAATATGATTGATAGGACTGGGGGACTGTATAAAAATTTAAATTTCGTAACTCTTTCAAAATTTGATTTTTTGAAAAACATTGAATAGACCCAAAATTCCTTTCATAATTTGGAGATTTTTTCCTAAATAAACGATATGCTTATCTCTAACGGTTTAGAAATTAGCTATTGGTCCACGATTGGAGTGGACACCCTGTATGTAATAAAAATCATGTGTAATGGAGGCAAGACACTAGATTGTAGTTCTCATCAAAAAACCTGGGCGTATAGCCCCAAACGAAATGTTGAAAAATGTCAAAAATGCCTTGTTTTGAGGGCCTTCATTGACCTTACGTCAACAACTTACCTCAGATTTAACATTCATTTTGTAAAGTTTGAACCTTCTGTATTCCATATATAAAAAGAAAATTGGAGTTCAAGTTTCTGGTAAGAGTTTTGATTCCTTCATGTCTTGAAAATCTACTTAATGTTTGATGCCGCACCTTCACCTTTAGGAATCCATAGAAACTAAACAACTCAACTTTGGAATAAAATATTCTGGATTTGGTCTTTCAATAAGATAATAAACATTTGGTAAATTTTCGGAAAACATCTGAGTTGTCATGAATAAACCTCATAATGTGAGGCGTGACAGTTTCTCAGATTCTTTCTCTTAACTAAATTGTGGGAAATTTTGTGTGCAGTTTTAAATTTTTGAAGTTCTTAACGTTACATAACTTTCTGAAAATCAATATAATTCAACTTACTAGACTAGGGATATGTTCCTGAATTTTTATGACGTTTAGTTTGTGTTTTCATAAAAATGCACCTTTCTTTCTTAATTTGTGAAAAAAAGGCTTTCTGTAAGTTTGATAATTTCTGTAAGTTTGGTGAAATTTTTTGTTGACTATAAATGACATTTTTAATGAAAAACGCAAAACACTGACATTTGTGTTTTACGTGATAAAGACGTGTGCAAACAATCGTGAAATATCCTTCTCCAAGTAGGGATTACAAAACCACACTATCAGCAACCACCTTGATGCACCCTCTATTTATACGTTTTCTGCATCTGTTCAGAGGGAGCTGCTCACATCGCGCATGCGTGGTGTATCTGAAACTTTATGAAATCTATAACTAATATATGCTACAAATGTCATTTCATTCGGGTCATTCCTTCATAGTGTTTGATTTTTTTAAAAACAGCAGTATATTTCGTGAAACTTCCAGTACATTAACAACTGTTTCAATGTAGGAAGATCTAACTTCTCTTTTTTTTTTCCAGTTTGCTGTTAATTCCACAAATACTCAAGTTTTATGAAAAAAAAATAGAAGAGCACGAATAGTTCTCTTGCAAGTGAAATTACAGAGCGATTTATAGCAAGTTTCAACAAAACTTTGGCAACAATGTGATTGACTTGAAACTTTCAGTGTCTTCTGGTATACCTTTTGAGTAACAGTACAATGTGCGTACGCCATGCAAAACCAAATTTCGGTTGGAGGTGCAACTCGACCACTTATTAATATATGTAATTCGATTTTACCTAATTACTTCTTAATTCACTATAAAGCTTATTTCGGGGAACAATATCTAAAATGAAAAAAGCTTAGAGTTTTGACTAGAATTTCCATGACGGCTTAAAAGTTCGAGGATTATCGTACTGAACGTTGCAAAAGTTACTAAGCATATTTAATACTAGGAAATGAGCACTTGACATATTATCTATGAATGCGTCAACTCAATTTCAGAGCAATTACATAATGACAGGAATCTCAGTGATGTAGAGAGAAAGACCGGGAGCTTTTTATTTAAAGCTGCATTGACGGTCTTGGTACGTTAAGTTCATAGAGTTATACCGTACAGAATATATGACCGAATCCCCTTCTCCACGGATTTTTTTCTTTCTGTCTACGTTAATAAGAATTACAGCTAGTAAAGTTTGAAAGTTTTTTCATGTTTTCTATTTTTATTTCTTTTCCTTTGCTTACCAGGTTTATCACAAAAGAATATCTAATTAATTAGAAAGTACTGTACTGATATTAACATTGCTCCGTAAACTGACATTTTTTGAATGTAATAATATGTTTCATAAATTGTTGAGAATGTTACAGAATGTAAATTCATGAAACGTGTCGTGATAGATTTTTTTTTTTTTTTTCATTTTGTCGCATCATGATTTTAAGTCCTTCATTTCAGAAACATATTTAAAATGAAGATTCTTAATAACAAAACATAGTTTTAAAAGACAAACTACACTTAAAGATTTACTTCTTATTTAAATATATTAAAAGACTAAAGGAAAACTTTACTTTTTATTACAACATGCGTTAATACAAATTATTTACAATAATTTTGGCAAAAAATAGTTTCAATCTTGTCTTGACTCACCTACACTTTGTTTTTCACAACATATATATATATATATATATATATATATATATATATATATATATATATATATATATATATATATATATATATATATTCTTAATTTCCATAATGGTTTATTTAAATGTTTCAATTTTTAACTACAAATGAAATAGTTGTTATTCATTTTGCAGCGTACAAAAAGAGACATTTTCGTTTTAAGAAAAAAAAATGCTTTTTTTTTTCAAAGCGGAGCTTCAAGATTTGCTTTTTAACTTCAATGTTTATTTATGTCTTAATTAACTGACAGAAATCTAACAAATATCACTAAGAAATAAATGAGTAGGAAAAAAAGCTGTTTTGTTCCATTCTAAATAACTCTTTTATTTTCTCTTGAGATTTAAAATGTATCAGTATTATTCAGCTTGAAAGTAATTTCAAGTCTAGAATATGTAATAATGAAAGGAAAAATAATCTGTGCTTTTTTTTTTTTACTAACAAGTACAAGGCGCTCCAAAAGGAATTCTCCAAAATATGAAGCCCTTAGGGCTGAACCAATTGAACTAAATTTTTCGTTTGTGCTAACGGTTACAATTATAATATGAAAGTTCATATTTGTCGAATGGTAACACCCACTTTTTTTGGGTCTAGCACAAATTGACAGTCTTGGTCTAGCAAATTTCTTGGTCTCGCAAAAAAAAAAAAAAAAAAGTTCAATGAAAAATTACAAACGGTGCTAGGATAATTAGAATGGGAAGGAAACCTCCCGCATAAAGCATTTTCTGAGATCATAATAAAGGACTAAATTATGCCGTGCTAAGCGTAAAACTGGTATCAGCATTGTTTGCAAAATGATAAGTGCCAATTTAAGGTTTTGCACCTCCAAATATTTGATTCAGATGCAACTTTTTCAGAATTATACAAAAAATCCCCAGTTAATAAATGGCATAAAGAATTGTTTTTACATAATATATGAGGCAAAGAACTGCCTAATGACAGTAACCCAATTTTGACAAAAGTGCAGACATGACTTCTGTACTTAGCACGGCAACTTGGCAACACAAAAGGTTAAGATCTTTAATTAACTTGTCTTAAATTACGAGGTTAAACAGTGTTGTTGTTGTTGTTTCTAATCTCCCATCTGATTCGACGGAGTCAGACCAGATCAACGAATCCGTTAACATTGATGAAATTCAAAACCAAAAGGGGATGGGCATGGATATCCTCCCAGTTCAAACCCAAACAGTCCAAGATATGTCGAGGTAGAGCCTGGTCGTGGTGGCACTTAGGACATAGAGGATAGGTCTTACTGCCCTCAGAAAATTTAAGGCCTTTTATGTGACCACTGGCAAGTCGGGACAGGCAAGTGTTGGACTGCCTGTCGCATGGGAAAGATAAAGATAGTCCCGGTTTTTTTCCTTTATACCAGTGATGGAAGGGGGGGAATCAACCACTTCTCCTCATTTTGGGCCTTTTTCCTCGAAAACAACTCGAAAGAGGTAAGCTCTGAAGTAGAGGTGATGGGATAGTTTAATCCCTCCTTGGCTAGAGTGTCGGCCAATTCATTTCCGTGGATATCTGCATGAGACGGGATCTATTGGAAATGGACTACATGTTGGAGGGATATGAACTTAAATTTATGCAAGATAGATAGGCTGGTTTTATCTCCTATGTAGACCCAGTTCTTGAGATGTTGAATTGAACTGCGGCAGTCGGTAAGTATTAAAAGGTCTCCATAGCAACTCTCGCTCATAACTCTTTCTAGCCCCATGTCGATTGCTATTAGTTCGCTTTGAAAAATAGAACAGAAGTCTTCGTTACGTTGTTTTACAGAACGTTTGACTCGTGGGGTTTCGATGTAAATTCCACTACCTGACTGATTATTTATGCCTGAACAGTAGTAGTTCCAATCAAGCTCAAAGCATTACTGTTGAAAAATATTTCATACGTAGTGAGGAGAGTGAGCCTTCAGTCAAGTGGGCTCGAATTTACCAGCCAGAAATTTTTGTGTTACGCCGATGACAGAAACTTCTGATTGTATTTGCGGTGTTTGAATACGCTTCTCAATTTGTGCAAGGAAAAGGAGGGCGCTGCCATTCGTAAATTTTGAAATTGTTCTCAGTGCTATCATACTTGAGTGCGTTACGCTGCTTAAAGATATTATGATCTGTAGCGCATACCTTCAAACAACTACGCTTGAAATTCGGGTTAAATTTCTTCAGCCAGATTGTCACTATATCTTCATATATAAGGAACATTTTTTGTTTTGTTTTTTTTTCGACCACCATATAAATAAAAAAGCTGCTCTTAAAAAATATTTGCTGACCGATGTCTTGTAAGACAAAAATACAATTTAATAAATTATGATAAAATAATGCAGAAAACTGCAAATTTGTGTTTTGCACAGATAAAATAAAAACATGATTTTATGGACATAATAATTAAACTAACCTGCACATGTAAAAATATTCAGTAATTAAAAACGCGAGAAGTAAAACTATAAGAAATCAAACAATTGAAAGAAATATTTGCTAAGTACGTCTTTGACGTTTAAAGAAGCAATTAATACAAATTAATTTTCGTTTTTTAATGTTTCAACTATTATTTTTCCAATTATCTCACACGAAACGACAATTATAAAAATATTGAAAATCTGAAAAATTATTTCATTGCACGCAAGTATAAATTATTAGCGGACTGATTACAACACAAAAACGTGATGATTAAACACACAGTAAAATAAAGAGCGTTAGTAAAATAGTAGTAGATTATAAGTTTTCTAGAAAGCTGAAACTGTTTTTTAAACAAAAAGCTATAAACAAAACAATAACAGACGATACAAAGAAAACAATGGGGGAAGAAATTTTTTTTTAATTTTTGTGTTTTTTTTGTGTTTTTTTTTTTTTTTTTCAAAAGCTATTTTTATCTAATAATACAAATTCTAGCGAGGGAAAAAATTGAGGTAAGAAAAAAGAGAAATAAATCCCATAAAGGAATTATTGTTGAAACATGTGCTTATAAACTAAAATATGAATTTGAAGAAAATTGCTTCTTTTAATCTAAAACATAGAACTATTGGAAATAGTTCTCATTTACGCAATTGAAATATTATCTTATACTTAAAGTATAAACACTGTACAAGACCATGGCTTCCTGCGATCTTAAGCGGCTAGCCAGACGCGGCGGAGATCAAAGGAAATTTCGTACAAGGTGAAGTTACCGTTGTCGCCGCTTGTGGCGCTGATCTCCTAGGGTTGGTTTTCGTGTATTTCCATTCATGTTCCATTATAACAATCTAGATTTCGCTTTGCTTTTCAGTGAAAACCGCGTTATTTCTTTCAAGTGATTTTTCTGTTCATGCATTATTCATCGAAACACATCCCACGATACTCGATTGCACATTAATTTCATGTGTTCTTTTTTTTTTTTCTGAATGTTGTTTTAGAGTGTCTTTTGCAAAGTATTGACGAAAATCATTTTCATTCTTTTCGCAGGCACTTTTTTTTGTATTTTAGTTTGCAATTTAATTCACAACTGGTACTGGCGCTATAAGAACGCTGGTGTGCTCATTGTCTTCACTTAAAAATAATCTGAATCTCTGAAAAGTTTAAATTCATTCATATATTCATTATATTATTTTATTTTATTAAACTTTTTTTTTTAATTTTTTCTTTATTTATTTTTTGAGATTCGTTAATTTTCTGTCAAATACAAAATTTTAATAGGAAAGCAATTTGAATTGATTGGGGGGGGGGAATGAATTACTTGGCTGAGCTGCACATGCTAAGATCTCAATATCTGTCCTTCTTCTTTCTTTTATTTTTCCTTCGTTCTCGGGCTATTTTCGTGGCACAAGGTTTTTCATTGATTATTGCTTTCATTTTTGTATTGCATGATTATTTGAATATATTTCACCCTAAAAAAAAATAAATAAATAAATAAAAATAAAATAAAATTTTCCTAAACATATGAGTAATTAAAATACAGAAGCGCCGAAGAAAACGTAAAAGTTCAATTAAAATGCAGTTAGATGCAGGCCCGTCCTTCCGAATTGGGGGAGGGGGGTCAATTAAAATACAGTTTTGTATTTTAATTGACCCCCTCCCCCGAATGGGGGAATTCCGAATTGGGGGAGGGGGGTCAGAGGGGGTCAATTAAAATACAGTTTTGTATTTTAATTGACCCCCTCCCCCGAATGGGGGGAATTCGAATTGGGGGAGGGGGTCAGAGGGGGTCAATTAAAATACAGTTTTGTATTTTAATTGACCCCCCTCCCCGAATGGGGGGGAATTCCGAATTGGGGAGGGGGTCAGAGGGGGTCAATTAAAATACAGTTTTGTATTTTAATTGACCCCCTCCCCCGAATGGGGGGAATTCCGAATTGGGGGAGGGGGTCAGAGGGGGCCAATTAAAATACAGTTTTGTATTTTAATTGACCCCCTCCCCCGAATGGGGGGAATTCCGAATTGGGGGAGGGGGTCAGAGGGGGTCAATTAAAATACAGTTTTGTATTTTAATTGACCCCCTCCCCCGAATGGGGGGGAATTCGGAATTGGGGGAGGGGGTCAGAGGGGGGTCAATTAAAATACAGTTTTGTATTTTAATTGACCCCCCTCCCCCGAATGGGGGGAATTCCGAATTGGGGGAGGGGGTCAGAGGGGGGTCAATTAAAATACAGTTTTGTATTTTAATTGACCCCCTCCCCCGAATGGGGGGAATTCCGAATTGGGGAGGGGGTCAGAGAGGGGTCAGTAAAAAAACAGTTTTGTATTTTAATTACCCCCTCCCCCGAATGGGGGGATTCCGAATTGGGGGAGGGGGTCAGGGGGTCAATTAAAATACAGTTTTGTATTTTAATTGACCCCCCTCCCCCGAATGGGGGGGAATTCGGAATTTGGGGAGGGGGTCAGAGGGGGGTCAATTAAAATACAGTTTTGTATTTTAATTGACCCCCTCCCCCGAATGGGGGGAATTCCGAATTGGGGGAGGGGGGTCAGAGGGGGGTCAATTAAAATACAGTTTTGTATTTTAATTGACCCCCTCCCCCGAATTGGGGGGGGGAATTCCGAATTGGGGGAGGGGGTCAGAGGGGGTCAATTAAAATACAGTTTTGTATTTTAATTACCCCCTCCCCCGAATGGGTGGGAAATTCCGAATTGGGGTAGGGTGGTCAGAGGGGGGTCAATTAAAATACACTTTTGTATTTAAATTGACCCCCCTCCCCCGAATGGGGGGATTCCGAATTGGGGGAGGGGGTCAGAGGGGGGTCAATTAAAACACAGTTTTGTATTTTAATTGACCCCCCTCCCCCGAATGGGGGAAATTCCGAATTGGGGGAGGGGGTCAGAGGGGGGTCAATTAAAATACAGTTTTGTATTTTAATTGACCCCCCTCCCCCGAATGGGGGGAATTCCGAATTGGGGGAGGGGGTCAGAGGGGGGTCAATTAAAATACAGTTTTGTATTTTAATTACCTCCCTCCCCCGAATGGGGGGAATTCCGAATTGGGAGGGGGAGGGGGGTCAATTAAAATACAGTTTTGTATTTTAATTGACCCCCCTCCCCCGAATGGGGGGAATTCCGAATTGGGGGAGGGGGTCAGAGGGGGGTCAATTAAAATACAGTTTTGTATTTTAATTGACCCCCTCCCCCGAATGGGGGGAATTCCGAATTGGGGAGGGGGGTCAGAGGGGGTCAATTAAAATACAGTTTTGTATTTTAATTGACCCCCTCCCCCGAATGGGGGGAATTCGGAATTGGGGGAGGGGGTCAGAGGGGGGTCAATTAAAATACAGTTTTGTATTTTAATTGACCCCCCTCCCCCGAATGGGTGGGAATTCCGAATTAGGGGAGGGGGTCAGAGGGGGTCAATTAAAACACAGTTTTGTATTTTAACTGACCCCCTCCTCCGAATGGGGGGGAGTTCCGAATTGGAGGAGGGCGTCAGAGGGGGGTCAATTTAAATACAGTTTTGCATTTTAATTGACCCCCTCCCCCGAATGGGGGGGAATTCTGAATTGGGGGAGGGGGGTCAGAGGGGGTCAATTAAAACACAGTTTTGTATTTTAATTGACCCCCTCCCCCGAATGGGGGGGAATTCCGAATTGGGGGAGGGGGTCAGAGGGGGTCAATTAAAACACAGTTTTGTATTTTAATTGACCCCCTCCCCCGAATTGGGGGGAGAATCCGGAATTAGGGGAGGGAGGTCAGAGGGGGTCAATTAAAATACAGTTTTGTATTTTAATTGACCGGGATTCCGATTTGGGGGAGGGGTGTCAGAGGGGGGTCACTTAAAATACAGTCCCCCCTGCGGGGACTGTATTCGTGGTTCGTTCTGTAAAATACAGCCCCTCCAGGGGGGACTGTATTTTAATTGACTTCCTGACCCAATTCGGAATTCCCCCAGCTCGGGGGCGTCAATTAAAATACATGGTGGGGGAGCTGTATTCGTGGTCGTTCATTAAAATACAGTCCTGTATTTGAATTGACCCCCCTCTGACCACCCTCCGCCAATTCAGAATCCCCCCCTCCTCCCTCTTAGGAGGGGGCTCAATTAAAATACAGTGCCCCTTGGGGGGACTGTATTCGTGGTTCGTTCTGGAAAATCCAGTTCGTAGTATCGTTCTGTTAAATAGTTTTCCCAGGGGGACCCCCTCTGACCTCCTCCCCCAATTCGGAATTCCCCCCATTCGTGGGAGGGGAGTCAATTAAAATACAAAACGGTATTTTAATTGACTCCCCTCTGACCCCCCTCCCCCAATTCCGAATTCCCCCCCATTCGGGGAAGGGGATCAATTAAAATACAAAACTGTATTTTAATTGACCCCCCCTCTGACCCGCCTCCTCCAATTCCGAATTTCCCCCCATTCGGGGAAGGGGGGTCAATTAAAATACAAAACTGTATTTTAATTGACTCCCCTCTGACCCCCCTCCCCCAATTCCGAATTCCCCCCATTCGGGGGAGGGGATCAATTAAAATACAAAACTGTATTTTAATTGACCCCCTCTGACCCCCCTCCCCCAATTCGAAATTCCCCCCCCCATTCCGGGGAGGGGGGTTAATTGAAATACAAAACTGTATTTTAATTGACTCCCCTCTGACCCCCCTCCCCCAATTCCGAATTCCCCCCATTCGGGGAAGGGGGGTCAATTAAAATACAAAACTGTATTTTAATTGACCCCCCTCTGACCCCCCCCAATTCGAAATTTCCCCCCATTCCGGGGAGGGAGGGTCAATTAAAATACAAAACTGTATTTTAATTGACCCCCCTCTGACCCCCCTCCCCCAATTCGAAATTTCCCCCCATTCGGGGAGGGGGTTAATTAAAATACAAAACTGTATTTTAATTGACTCCCCTCTGACCCCCCTCTGCCAATTCCGAATTCCCCCCCATTCGGGGGAGGGGATCAATGAAAATACAAAATTGTATTTTAATTGACCCCCCTATGACCCCTCTCCCCCAATTCGAAATCCCCCCCCATTCGGGGAGGGGGTTTTTGAAATACAAAACTATTTTAACTGACTCACCTCTGACCCCTATCCCCCAATTCCGAATTTCCCCCCATTCGGGGGAGGGGGTCAATTAAAATACAAAACTGTATTTTAATTGACCCCCTCTGATCCCTCACCCCCAATTCGGAATTTCCCTCCCATCCGGGGAGGGGGAGGTCAATTAAAATACAAAACTGTATTTTAATTGACCCCCTTCAACCAATTCGGAAGGACGGGCCTGCATCTAACTGCATTTTAATTGAACTTTTACGTTTTTTTCGGCGCTTCTATAAATGTAATTTTAGAAGAATCAGCTTTCCTTTTTGCAACTCTGGTTAAACCGGAAGTGAGGAAAATGTAATCTTTTAAATAAATGATTGTTTCTCGAATATATAAAGCTATCTTCTAAATCAGATGTAAACGTAATGTTTCACGTAAATGTAGTTTCGAAGACTGCATGTGTTATCACTTTGAAACAATCTTTAAATTGTTTCATGTGCTTTATCTAATATCTTTAAACGAGCAATTCTTGTATATATATATATATATATATATATTTATTTTTCGGATCTCGAAAACGGCTCTAACGATTTCGATAAAAATTTGTATTTAGATAGAGTTTTGGTTTCTGAGTTCATCTACGTCGGCGTTTTTTCTGTAAAAACGCGAGTTTTCACAAAACCCCCCCCCTTTTTTTTTGTGCCTTCATTGAAAGTTTGAGAAGCTTTTATTGCGCCATTTTCTTTATGATTACTTTCATTGTTACGTTTCCTTGGCGACCACGTTTTGTTATAACAATTGGATTTCATATTTAATCACATCAGCGCGAGTTTAAATTTTATGGTATTTGGCAACGTTAAATTGTGATTGTTTTTGAAATGTTAAAGCAAGGCTTCACTAGATATCTGTACCTCAGAACCAGACTAACGTAAGTCCATTTTCGTCATTTTTCGATAGAGGGGAAAAACGATTGTCGAATACATCGTTTTTCCCCTCTACTGAAAAATGACGAAAATGGACATACGTTAGTCTGGTTCTGAAGTACAGATATAGTCTCTTATACAGGCTGTTTCACTTATTCAAAAGTTTCATTATAACAATAGATTTCATATTTAATCACATCAACGTAAATTTAAATTTGTATGGTATTTGACAAACGAGTTGTGGCAACACGTGATAATTAGATAATTATTATTGTTTTTGAAATTTAAAAGAGATCAATCAAAATAAAGTTAGAATTGGGTGTGGGCCGCGGTAGTCCGATCGGTAAGTCGTCGGACTCGTAACCGGAGTGTCCCGGGCCGATTATATAGTGGGAGCCGAGCCGATCAAAGATCCACCTTCTTCATTAATGGTGGCTAGGGGACGTTAAAAATGTTCGTGGTCATAAAATCCTCCAAGTGAAACGATACCTCTGTGAGATGCTGGGCTAAGGGTTTGCTCGGCCCTTGGGCCTGGTTAAAAAATGAACAGAGCGCTCTTCGGGGCCCCATCCCGGTTAAACCACGAGTTGTGGTATGTACGGGGAAGAACCTTGGAGTGTGAAGTGAAGTGAAAGTCAAAACCAACTGTAACCAAATGCGTACTGGAGAACAGGGACTCTGCATTAGGGTGAGTCGAAAAAATCGATTTTTTTATTTCGAAATCGCATTACCTCTCAAAAGTTGTGGTTTAGTATCCACAACTTGGGAAAAATAAGAAAAAAATTCTAAGTTGACGTCTTCGGTTCGCGCATGAGGCTCAAAGTTGGAAAAAATATGTTAAAAATGGAAATTTTCAAAAAGAAAAAAGAAAAAAAAAACTGTAACTTTTTATAATGCAAATACCATAAGCTGTAAATATTTTGTGCATTTTTAATCTAAAAAAATATTTTATAGCTTTTACATACGATCTTTAGTTTGCACATCAGCCTTAAATTGGGCTAAAATCGCCTACAATGTCAAATTTCGAAAATATCGATTTTTTTTATTTCGAAATCGCATTACCTCTCAAAAGTTGTGGTTTGGTATCCAAAATTTGGGAAAAATAAATAAAAAATCTAAGTTGACTACTTCGGTTCGCGCATGAGGCTCAAAGTTGGAAAATATATGCTAAAAATGGAAA
Organism: Uloborus plumipes; assembly: GCA_038373865.1. Taxonomy (NCBI): domain Eukaryota; kingdom Metazoa; phylum Arthropoda; class Arachnida; order Araneae; family Uloboridae; genus Uloborus; species Uloborus plumipes. The sequence continues at coordinate 48,303 of JAXGGA010001919.1, forward strand.
TTTTCAAAAAATAATTTGAAAAAAAAGTAATTTTTTTTTCTATCGAAACTGCTTTAAATTGTTAGTAGATAACATAAGTTGAACCCAAAAAATTATATATAACTTTTAGAAGATACATTCTGTTTGTGCATAAGGCTCAAGATATGAAAAAAAATGTCAAAAACTGAACCAGAACGCACTATGTCGGCGCTGTGCCGGTATATTTTTGTTCTACAGCCGACTTTTCTAGACATTACACATATTCTAGGAGACAGTTCAAAGTCCCTGCAGTCTGCACTCCCTTTGGTTGTCACTTAGTCAGCTAGACCCGCCAAACAAACAGCATCTTTAATTAGCAACTGAAAGTGAATCAAAAAGTGCAGCGTGTTTAGCTTTGGGTGAGTTTTTTTTGTAACTTTATAGCATATTTTTATGCTCAAGTTTTGTTATACTGTTCTCCGTTCTCCGAATAATAAATAATGGAACCCCGGAAAACTTCTAAACGTTTAATTATTTGTCCGTTTTTTGGTGTACCGAAAGGGTTAAGTCAAAGTGTTTTAACCACATGTGCAGATGTGTTGTTAGCTTGCTTTGAAGAAAAATCGCAATCTGCAAAAGGCGAACCTTTTTCAAGGATTTCAGATTGCATAGCTCATAGAAGAAATTTACTGCAAAGCTTCTATACCAACGGTCAGTCATGTATGTATTGTAAAATTGATAAAGGATTACCATAATACTAAACTTTGAGAAAGTCATTTAGTCGTGATAAAGATAAATTGAACTTCAAGACAAAACTCAATCATTTTGTTAATTAAGCGAAGTCTAAACTTTTAGGCGTTGCTTCTTTCAAGTGTGCAATGAATTTTTCGTGTTCTTGTGCTAAAAAGCCAATTTCTTGTAGATGTACACTATACATCTGTACATTGGTATAGAACGCACATTGGTATTACCACTGTACATTGGTATAGAAGCTTTGCAGTAAATTTCTTCTGTTTAAGCAGATATGCAATCTGAAATCCTTGAAAAAGGTTCGCCTTTTACAGATTGCGATTTTTCTTCAAAACAAGTTAACAACACATCTGCACAAGTGGGTAAAACACTTTGACTTAACCCTTTCGGTGCACCAAAAAACGGACAAACAATTAAACGTTTAGAAGTTTTCCGGGGGTCCATTATTTATTAGTCGGAGAACGGAGAACAGTATAACAAAATTTGAGCATAAAAATATGCTATAAAGTTACAAAAAAAAAAAAAAAAACTCACCCAAAGCTAAACACGCTGTACTTTTTGATCCACTTTCAGTTGCTAATTAAAGATACTGTTTGTTTGGCGGGTCTAGCTGATTAAGTGACAACCAAAGGGAGTGCAGACTGCAGGGACTTCGAACTGTCTCCTATAAGATTTTCCCTATGTTTTTTAATAGAATATGTAATGTCTAGACAAGTCGGCTGTAGAATAAAATTATACCGGCACAGTGCCGACGTAGTGCGTTCTGGTTCAGTTTTTGACTTTTTTTTCATATTTTCAGCCTTATGCACAAACAGAATGTATCTTCTAAAAGTTATATGTATATTTTTCGGTTCAAATTATGTTATCTACTAACAATTTAAATAGATTCGATAGAAAACAATTATTTTTTTTTAATTATTTTTTGAAAATTTCCATTTTTAGGTTATATTTTCCAACTTTGAGCCTCATGCGCGAACCGAAGGAGTCAACTTAGTTTTTTTTTTATTATTTTTCCCAAATTTTGGGTACCAAACCACGATTTTTGAGAGGTAATGCGATTTCTAAATAAAAAAAATCGATATTTTCGAAATTTGACATTGTAGGCGATTTTAGCCCAAATTAAGGCTGATATGCAAACTAATGATCGTATGTAAAAGCTATAAAATATTTTTTTTAGATTAAAAATGCACAAAATATTTACAGCTTATGGCAGTTGCATTATAAAAAGTTACAATTTATTTTTTCTTTTTTCTTTTTGAAAATTTCCGTTTTTAACATATTTTTTCCAACTTTGAGCCTCATGCGCGAACCGAAGACGTCAACTTAGAATTTTTTTCTTATTTTTCCCAAGTTGTGGATACTAAACCACAACTTTTGAGAGGTAATGCGATTTCGAAATAAAAAAATCGATTTTAGATTTTAGATCTCACCCTAATATAGATATATCTTGCTGCATTACTTTCCTTTACAACAAAATGCAAAAGAATACAAACAATTAAAAAAATTAAATAACAGCTGCACACTAGATAATGTGTGAATATAGTTATGGTGACACAGACATATGATCTGATATTTTGATTTATTTTCAGTTTTGTGCGAAAAGAATAGAAAAAACAATGAGAACAAGGAGAAACAGTGCTATTTTGCTGTTTGCTATGATCTTGGGGGCGGCCCATTTATTTCCTCCCTTCAAAATTGAAGATTGGTGCTGGAGTAGGAGATGAAATGAATCATAAAGTTAAATTTCAGATACTGAATGGAAGTACACTTTGAAGTTCGGATCGAAAAGAAACACTTCGTCTGAAAAACAATATATATACCTAGGGTGAAACTAATCCTCAATTCAATCCCGCGGTTGGACGTCATATTAGTATAGTGTGAATGGTATATTTGGGTGGGGAGGGGGATACTTCGTCTAGTTATAAGGGAACCCAATTACCAACTTTTAATAAGTTTACTATTCATTTTGTATCAAATAGTTTCTTTTTTAAACATTTTGAACAGTTTTGAAAAAAAAAAAGAGTGGTTGAGCAGGGTAGGGAGGAGCGGGGGATGAACCTGACAAATCTATAAGCTCATGCCAGATCACTTTAAACATATTCATGTTTATTTACTAATTTTTAGACCATCACAAGCCAGACAACTTAGTATTTAAATAAATATAATCTAAAAAATATTATTTTTTTTCCTATACAGTTTTATTAAAAAATCTATATTTGGTTTCGAGTTATGGTCCCTTTTATCTTCCCTTATCCATGGAAAAACGAGGGTTTTTCCAAAGTTCAAAATCTCATAAATGAAAAAATAATAGAGATAAAAATCTAAAAATTGAGACTTTTAATTACCTCAAGGGTTACAATGAATGAGCCCAATTTGAAAGAAATACAAAAATGTAAGGTAAAATTTTTCTCAGATTTTGGATCACTTGACGTGGAATGACCCTTACTAAAGAACAACATATTGACATACAAGAACACAGAATTATTTTTACTATTTTTATTTTTATATATAATATTTTTCAATATAAATTGCCTACTCAACTTTTGTTTGATTATGTTTAAGGTAATTTTTTACTGAGATAGCATAATTTTATCTCGCTTTAATTTAACTAAGCGTTTCTGAGATATAAAGGTAAATTAAAGAGCAAAACAATAAACATAGTTGCCATTCGCAATGAATCGAACTTGATAAGTAACGTGCATAATTGTGTAAAAGTTGTGATTAAATAATTTTGTTGTACATAGTGATCTGTGTAACCAAACTTTTAAATGTATTTTTTTTTTAATTGTAAGACAAACTAATTAAACGGAATGAATTAAAATTATCATTTTCGCCTTTCCAAGTGATCCATCAAAGTTTTGAGGCTGTCATTTCCCCAGTTAACACAAACGAATTGCAAATTAATTGATCAGTTTAAAGCAGGAGTTTGGTGCATAAATTTTCTCAAATGACTGCATATGAACAAGATTTGGTTGAATATTTCTGTCAAACTTTGCCTCATAGACTGACTTTGAACATTTCAATTAATTTGAATAAAGCCGTTATAAATCCGAACTATTTCAGAATAGTAATTTTTCTGCTTTAAAACTTAATTTCGGGTGAAGAACAGTTTGCTAATAAATTTTTGGTTAAAAAAAATATTAATTATCTCTTAAAGATTTTTTTTAAAGTTAAAGATTAAAAATTTGTCTTTTTCTTCTCTTTTTCTCTTTCTCTCTCTCTCTTTGGTGTGTCAGGTGCATTGAAATAACCATATCTTTAGCTATTTTCAAGTTTTCTAATGTTTACACGTAAAGTATTTAAAAATATCTAACAATCTAATATTGCACTACTGAAGAGTAGTGACAATTTGTTATTTGTTTCTGTTTGAAAAACAAAAATTGCTTAGTTATTACCTCAGCATTATTACTCTAATTCGTTTACCACATTTGTTGTTACTAAATGAATACAAATTTAGAATATTGAATGCATTTCAAACCGCCAATATTATCAATTGGAAGCACATAACTTACGCATTATAATCCAATTCAATGTATTAAATCGTAATTTATATTAAAAGCAAGTACTTTATAAAGTGCTTAATGCTTCATTATTGACTTATCCAATACTTGGACGATACTAGTTTCCACTTCATCTGCGTCAACAGCGTTTCCTTTCTAATGAATATATAATGGGATACTAAATGTATATATATATATATATATATATATATATATATATATATATATATATATATATATATATATATATATATATATATATATATATATATATATATATATATATATATATATATATATATATATATATATATATATATATATATATATATATATATATATATATATATAGGTTTTTCTGTTGATAGCATTTCGTGGATGAAAGTTCTAATCAATGTTCTCCCATTGAACTTGACCCGTATCCGACAACAGGCAAATAAATCGCCTGACAGAGGTGTCATAGTACTTTCTGATTGAATACTTTCTTAGATCATGCTCTGGCATGCAGATTTTTTTTTTTTTTTTTTGATACAGTAAGGCTTTTAACGTATTTAATACTCCTTTCTAAAGCGGTCAGATACAGTAGTTTCTATATGCAGCACATGCACGAAATTCATAAACATTCCTATGAAATAATGGAAAGATATTGTGCTTAAGGTCTGTAAGTATATCTGGCAATAAGCAGGAATGTTTTCGGCTAAAAGCCAGTAACCTGTCTGAACTTAACCTGAAATCTCCAGGAAGAACTCAGAAACCTTCCTAATAAAATCCGGTCACATTTCTGGCGATATCCCTGGTAATTCCTTCTATATGTTATTATTATGATTATTATTTTTATCACTATAATTTATTAGCTACGTTAACAAACTGCTTTACATAAAAAGGAACAAATTCGTTATTTTAATGAATTAAACTTTTTTTTCTGTTCAAAGAAATGCAACGGATAAAAATGTGTGGCTTCTATAATTTTACATTTTATAAAGTATAAAAAATATGCTCTTAATACTATTAAGCATAGTACTAAGCTTAATATGTATGCTGAATTCTTCTCTATGAATACGAGATAATACTATTTATTTCGTACGGATGTTTTACCGAAAAACTAGCTAAACAACTTCCAATAATAAAGACTATTTATGGAATCGCACTTTAGAGAATAAAATAAATCCATAGCTTTATACACTGAAAGTAGCAGTTTTGTATACCTTTTCCAAGCCTAGATTAGGGGAGAAAGTTTTGGTAGATAAAACTTTTTACCGCATTTTATCAAAACATGTTTATCTGGTTTCCTATGGAAAAGTAGTGACCTCAAGTTTATCAATGCAGTTTATGTTTTTGTCTTTAACTAATAAAATAAAATGCTTTGAAATATGTTAGCTTTATGTGTTTTTTTTTCTTTTTATAAACTGATTATGGGAAATGTTACATTTGAAAGCGATTTATTTGCAATTATTTTAAACAATTAAAAGTAATAAGATAACTTTCATTCATATAAGTAAAAGGTATTAAACTATTAAGGAACTAAAACTGCATATCTAAATAGCTTAATATATATATGTTTTTCAATAAAATTAGGAATGGTAGGGGCAGAGGTACTTTTCATATGTGTATAATTACAAACGTTTGACAAAAGTCAAGTAAGGAAATATGTTTGTGACAACATACGTTACGTTAAATTAATTAAAAAAAAATAAGGAAATGGAGTGTCCCATACTTAGAGACAATTTTTTATTTGTTATATGCTCATTATTTTAACGCATTTAAAATTGACAAACACAATTACAAATTTTAATATGTGTGGTTGTGAGTTTGTGTGACTAATTTTCATAAGAAGAAATCCTCATTACATGCAAAACCTTCTGTCAGCGAAACATAACAGAGTACATTTCTATGCTTTGAGTTAATTTTATTATTTACTCAAACACTGATGCTAAACACCTCGTCTCGTTTCAACTCGTTCACTAAAAACATCGTTTTAACCCTCACAGGTCATCCATTAAAATAGCAGGAACTTGTCATACTCCGGGTGAGTTCAGTGCAAATGACAATTTAATTGATTTGTTAGTAGAAGAGGGAGAACTTCAGCACGTATTTATTAAGCAACCGGAACATAAATGAACTCGGACTTCATACCTTATTGCTGTACACTCCCGTCTAACTTTATTTCCCAGACGTCAAAATTTAATTAAATTAAATGCAAATTTGAATTTGATTTATTTGTGAATTCAGGAACTGAAGTGGCTGAATCTAATTTAGCGCAAACTACTTCAGCAACTGCGAATTGAGATAATGCGTGAAACCGAGAATAAATTTGTTGAAGCATTATGCTGCGTAAATGAAGTTGACGCTCACTTAACGAACGACTTTCGAAGAAGACGTCAGTGTGTTGATAAATGAAATTAACACATTACATATCTGGTAGTCAAACTTCCCGTAATTACTGTGCATCAAGTGTATGGTAATGATTTTATAAAGTAAAATTGATATTATGTATTTAAATCCGTGTAAAATTGAAGGAAAAAAGTGGTTCACTCAAAAAAAGATATATAACGGAAGAAATAGAACGTTTCTGTTCACAGTTTATTTTCCTATTCGTTTTTTGTTGACTTATAATTTTAATATTGAGTATTCGGATAATTTGCTTGCTTTTTAAGCTGTTCGCTTCTATTCCCGTAGTTTTTGTCAGATGTCTGTGGACCCATTAACTCACAATTTTTTGCATTGAAAAGGACGTCCCTTGTAATGCCGACACACGTGTCTTCATTATTCCTGTGCATTTGTGCTTTTTAAACGTTATATTTATCCTTTATATAACGGAAGGTTGATAGGGGCTTTAAGAGGCAGCAATTTCCCCCGGTTTTGTTAACTTAATACTCTAATATAACTCATTTAACCTTTTTAATATAACTCCTTTAATTTTCTGTTACCACACCGGATCTTCCACATTTTTTTTTGTCGAATTGGACGATTTATCTCTGATTCTGTAGCTTTTGTGCCGGCTACTGACGAAAAACTGAACATTTGTCTAAGAATTATTTTTTCGTCAAAAAAAGTTTTTTATGACTGTGTTATGTGACTCATTATTTCATTAAATAGCATCCGAAAATTAGGACGCATTTTCTCAGCTGGTGGAGCGTGGTGCTTATAATAAGAAAGGTACAAGTTCGAAGCTGAGCCAAAAAAAAAAAAAAAAGTTTTTTTTTTCTTTAGAGGAATTCTAATACAACTTTAAATTATCAAAATTTGTATTTCTCTTTATTTTTGTGCGCTATAAAAGTATACTTTATCGAATTTTTAAAGCCAAGCATCATTAAAAAAATCACCGCTATCTGCCAAAAATAATCAAACAACTCCCAATTTTGCTGTTATTCCAAAAAAATAATAAAATACTTGTTTGTTTGAGTTCCTTCTTTCAAGTGCGAATGCTTCGCATGGGTCAGCTAGTTGTTTTTTATATTGATAGGTGGTTTTTTTTTTAATATAAAATTTGCTTTGAGTATATACAATTAAGAATATGGAAAAAATCAAAAGGACGCAACTGGTTAAAAAGGGGAAGATCTCCTTTTAATGCCTTTTTAACACTTAGTTCATTTAAAGTTAATATTTCCATTTTTTTTGTTCACTACTACATACGTTAATTCTATTGATTTAACAATTATTGAAAGGTGTCATTTAGACAAAGGCTTATAAATAAAAACCTATTATGTTTTGAGCAAATAATAACTCAGAATTAAAGTTTTATTTTGTTTTCAAAACACAGCCGTTAAATTATTATCGCTTCAAAACATTTTTTAAATGATATAAAATGACGTTAAATATAATTGAAACAATCTGTAAATAAGTGCATTGAATTTTTCCCCACATGAATCATTTGTATATTCAACAACAGTAAGCACATATCTTTTAATTATTTGATTCTAGTAGCCTATCGGTACATTAGCTAGAAATGCAATATCAAAATAATGGAAGAATAAATTTGAATTTAGAAATGCGCACTTCGCCTTTGATCAAATTTTAAGCATGCAGTGTTTACTACATGCTCGTATGATAATTAGTGCAATAACAATGCTTCATTTTGTGAACAAAATAATGTTTACTATTTTAATTAGATACATTTATCTTCATTGACAAACTCTATGAGTAAGCAATGTAATAATAATTACTAAGAATAAATATTTAAAGTTTACTTTTCTGCATTAATTGGATACATATAAGAGAAGATTCGTAAATATTGAAATTACGGTTCAAATATGTGTCAGAGCTGTCCTGCAGCTGGGTTTTATGCTTCAAATGTCACATTTTTGAATTAATTGACTAAAATTTTGAAACCCTAAAACATGTGCATGCATTTTTGGTACATCACACCACGTTTTGTTTTCGCTATTAAATAATAGAATGGTTTGTGTAAAATCTTTCAACAGCATTTAGTTAGACTAATAGCAAATTCGTGAGAGGACTTCGTTTTGTACTATAGGATGCTTTGAAATAAAATTGATGTGAAAAATAAACTGAAAGTACAATGTAATGAGAGCACGGTTATGTCATCCAGAGACTGCAGTTTCGTCCTTATTTTGGACTCACCAGTCTGGAATAAAATGCAGTTTCTGGCTGGTATAACCGGGGAATGTCGGTTTTTTACATATAGAACGACTTTAGCCCTAGATTAAAGGAGCTAACTTACTGATTCATTCTTAAGCTGTGCTGTTAGTATAAGACTTTAAGCGTACCATTGCCGAGGTCTCTCGCTGGAGGGTCGAATTTACTTTACTCACTAATACATTGGCTTTTTCTGCTTTATTGAAATGACATCTAATTTCAACTCGAATATTGTCTATTCCGGACTGATGATCCCATATTAAGTACAAAACTGCAGCCACTTGATGGCATAACCAGGCTAACGAGACATAGCATGTAGTTCTGCCTTACCTCTGGCTTAGGTATGATAACTTACTGCTTAATTCTTTCCTGTTTGGCCCGTACACCGTTCGGGCATTGCTTCGTGATGTAACTGATTTGGCCATACGCCGTACGGGTAATCTAGTTTCTATTACACTTTCAGTTTCGCCCACATTTTTCCTATTTTTAACAACAGATTGTTCACATTAATCGCAATAGATGTCCAGTAGATGATAGTTTGCAGACTAGTGTGTTTTTTATTATGATTAGTTTAGAAGTGCAAATAAATGTAAAATGAACAAAACATTGCAACACGAAAAGTGACAGATTTTGGACCAAATTCAGGAAAACAATTAAACTGTTAAAGGGTTAAGGTTATTTCGGGTATTTTAACCGCATATTGCATCTTCCGTTATTAAACGTTACTGAATAACACGTAAAATAGCTTTCCTCAGTAGTCAAGTTGCATAGACATGGTATTTTTGTTAGAGAGAGAAAGTTCATTTGCTACAACCAAACATGTTTTGTGAAAAAAGCATAATAAATACTTACTTTATTTCATACTTTTTAGGACTAATGAAAAAATATTCTTTATATAAAAAAAACATTTTTCGCACTTTTTGTAAAGATTTTCCTTTTCGGAATTTATTTCAAATAAATAGTCTTGAACTTAATAACTAATATTGACAAAATAAAAAAAATGACTTTTTCTTTGTAATAAATATAATGCGCTTAAAGAGAGAATGGCTTATATATATCTTCAATCTGCCCTAAGTATTGTAATTTTGTATACTTGAGTTTAAACAAAATTTTGAATAAGTTACATAGTGAAAAAGAAAAGAGCTTTTACAGCGATAACCGGACTTAAATAAAAAAATGCCTTTAAAGCTTGCACAATTTGAGTAGTTAAAATATACAAAATCTAAACATACGCCAGCTCAAATTTCAAAACCAAATTAATTCGTTAAATTTTTTAACAAAAGTTTTATCACTGCTATTATTTGTCATCGATTTTGCCCACAATTAAAAAGTTTAAGTAAAATTTGAGCATTATGACAGAGAAAATAACCTAGGAAATGGTTTTTAAAAAATGCATCTCTCCACCATCCAGATTAGGATAATACAGCAACACTTAATTAAACATTGCCTGAATGAATTATGCTTCATTGTTTTTACAAAACAGTCTATTGAATAATAAACCATTAATTATCCTAGCAGATAATCCCGCAGCTCCTAAAATATGTCAAAATATGGTTTACTAAGTGCCATTTCTGGCACAAATTATACGACCATCGCCAACGCTAAAGATTAGTTTGCTAAAGAATTAACGGATAATGCCAAGTAACGACGTTTGGCGAATTATGATAGACTTAAGCCTTTCCCCTTTACGAGAGAGTGCAATCACTAAATTCCATTTTACGATGCATGGAACTAATGTCCAATCTCCCAAGAGAATTTCCCTGCAGGCTGTTCGTAAATGAGACAATTAAACCCTTAAATTACGAAATAAATGCCATTTTCTATTGAGACGCTGTGAGTAACCAAGTAATAATGGAAAGTTCTCAATTTAAATTTGCGTAATCTCAGGCGATTATTAAATAACATATTGAAAAATGTTTTCCGGGTATAATCCAGTTTGAAGGACGAATCGTAAAATGTTAAGCAAAAAATTAAAACAGGAGATGTGCTATTTGTTTATTTACCCTTACGTAAGAAAAACAAAATTTATGCGTTGAATTCTTTAAAGGCTAATTTAAAAATTTAGTATCTGTAATTCATAATGCATTTCATTCTCATTCAATTCATTTTTATAAAACTGAGAGATAATTGAAGGTTAAATAAGAGTGAGGCTTGTCTCAAACTTTTTCAAGAAAACAATTTCCTGTGCTACCAAGTTATTAGCGAGAAATTTGATTTGTAGCTTTCGACCAGTACTCATTCAAATTAAAAGAGACATTTGCTTATTTTCCTGCATATTTACAGGAAGCCGAAAAGATGTTACTTTTCTGTACAATTCTTATCCGGAAACTGGATCTGCAGCTTTTCAAAAGGAACTTCCCTCATTATTAGCTACTTTTACAGAAATTATTTACAATGTAGATAAAGAAAAAAATAATTATAATTATCTGAAGGCTGAAGTCTGCTTTTTTTTCTGTGTCTTAGAAATAAACTTAAATCTTTGCAAACAACGCAACCACTAAACAGTAAAGATTATTTATTAGCCTTAATATCGATAGTTGTGTAGATATTTTGAACATTGTTTTTTCTTTTAAAAATATTAAAAACAAATGCATTAAAAAACATCAAAGTAATATTAATGGTAGACAGAATTGGTTTATCGATTTAGTAAACTTAAGCACTTGTTTTACGTTAAAGAAAACCTGAAAATAGTTTTATTATTTTATCATTTTTTTTAATTGTACCTTTTTTTTTATTTTTTCTGATGATTCTATGTGAATTATTTGTTGGCAATGATTCAAGGATTAAATAGTATTTCTATGGAATAAACCATTGTTGTTTTTAAAATGTCTGGTTAAAACTAGCTGCTTTTGCGAAATCTTTTATAGATATTTTCTTATTATATCTTTCAAATTGTAATCCACTTCCACAATTTTGCTTCAATTTATGTTAAATTATTTGTTAGAAAATATTTCTGAAATTGTAATAGTATGAGTATGCATTAAAAATCTTATAAGTTGAATAATACTTTAACAGAACGGCTAATAATTTAAAAGAGCGACTTTCTTTCTTCCTTTCTTACTTTTTTCTTATCCAGTAATTTGAACTTTTAATTTCAAAACACTGTTTTAGCTTTGTACAAGTTGTACTTGAAGTAAATTCAAGCAGAATATTATTGACAGATATATGTAACTGATCGGTGTTAAAAAGCGACACAGTTGTACAGAAATATTGACTCGTTTTGCTCCACAGGAGCACCTTATGTTCTTGAATTGTTTTATTCATATTTTAGACACTATAAATTAAACGATTTAAAGCAATGTGCACGAAGAATCTCGTAATGACAGATAAAAACATTTATTTCCTGCACTTGTCCAGAAAAAAAATTACTTCGTTTATTAATTCTTTAAAAAAAATTCGATTTGAAATAGTTTTAATGATAAAAAAATTAATCATTTATTTCGTCGCACTTATTAATATCACTTTGAATCTTGAAGCATCTTAATTCAATTCAATTATTTAAATGTAATCATATTATCCTTATTATCACTCGTAGATTTTTTTTCTTTATGGATGATTCAAGCATATGTTGTTTCAAAAACAGTTTTGCTAATTTAATTTATTATTTAAAATAGTTCACAAATTAATAAACTCCATTAAGAGCGTACAGCCATATTGTCTCATTTATTATGCTGCAACGGAAACATTGCTTTAAGCTTTAGCAATAAAAATAAATGATGTAACTTCTAAATAAATAACTTCAGTTTGAAGCTGGGCAATTCCATGCAAGTGTGGAAAAGCGTTGGAAAAATCAAATTACAGCAATGCGTCTGTTTTACATATTTTTCGGTTTAAAAATGTTAGAAGTTTATTATTTATACTAATTTTTTGTCAAGAATGTAGTATTTTTAGTTTTGGCAGCACTTTGAAGTTGGAAATGGAATATTTAACTTTTGGCAAAGCAAATGGTCAATCTTTCAACGTTGGTAAGTTTTAATTTTTTTCTTTAGATAACTGTTTTAAAGGAAGAATATTGATTATTACACTTTAATTCAATATTGTAAATTGCTAAAACGAGTGTTTTCACGTAAATTAAGTGATTTATGTTAACTTCAAAAATGCACTTTTCTATGTAACATAAGTTACCAAAAACATGTCAAAGTTCATGATGTGCATAAACAAAGGGCAATGCAATGTTAACAATGCTATATTTTCTATCTTATAAGTGTGTGTTAAGCAAATAGTTAAAGTTTTTTTCTAAATATTGTCTATTTAATTTTTTGTGCTACAATCAAAACGTGTAACTTAAGTTACCAACATATGCAGGTAATGTAAGTTACCCAAGTAGAACTTAAATACTTGTATTTATAAAGAAAGTAAATTGTGAAATAAACCTATGTGGTAAGTAGGAGTAATTTATGCAAGAATTCTTTTGAATTTTTACTGTATTTACTTAATTTAAATTAATCATATTTCTTAAAATGTCTCTATTTGTTAATAAGATTACAATACACCTCTATTATAAACTATATGTTTCTTTTTGGCTTTTGAGATATTAATTCTCTCTAAACAATATCACTGCATTCAGAATATTTAGGAGTAATGTATTATAAATTATTCAAAAATGACTTTTGTTATGATTTAAAGTTATCAAATATGTTTTAGAAGTAACAAATACAAAAATATTTTATCTCTTACAGGTGAAATACATTTTATTCTGCAATTAAAATGCCACTAAACTCTGCAGAAAAGATGCGCTGTAGAAGGGGTATGAGAAAAGTCATGTGGATATTGCAGATTTTTAAATATAAGTCCCTCTTTATGGTATTGAAATATGTTAGAAAAAACAAAATTAATCAAAAATACTTTCTGAAGATCCGCACATTGACAATGACCATTTAAGAACCAGAAATTAACAAACTACGGGGTTTCGTTTAGTTAAGTATTTTAAGGAACAAGAAGAAAAAACAGAGATGAAAGCTGGTGAATGGTGTGTGGTAGAGTACGAAAACACATTATATCCTTGAGTTGTGACGATTATTGAAGAAAACGAGTTTAAAATATAAGTAATGGCTGCTGTTGGAACCAATTAGAAATGGCCAGTAACGCCAGATGAAATTTATAATAAGAAAGAAAGAATGATTTGAAAAATTGAATTACCTGAACTTGTTTATAGCAGCAGCCAGTATAGATTTAAGTCTTATGTTATATAATATTTTTGATTTTTCATTGAGTTTGATATTAAATTTCTGTAAATTTAATTCATAATTGTTAATTTTCAATGTTTCGATCTAAACTAAGCTGTAATTTTCATTCATTAATTTTTGTAATAAAGATATGCTTGTAAGTAAATTTTGTAACGTAAGTTATTGTAACATAAGTTACCCAGTTAAAAATTCCCATAATTTTCAATTTTTGAAATAAATTTTTAAATTAATGAAAATATATTCCTAAGCATTATAAGGAACTGATAAATTATGCTTCAAACAATAAAACAGCTGTAATAGAGCAGAAATTTGCCTCAGAACCAATTTTCATATTATGTCATTCCCTTTTTGTGTAACGCAAGTTACTGCCTTATCTTTGACTGCTAGATTTTATAAAATTTAAATGCATCGAATATTTTTGCATTTTAATTTTGCTTTCAACTGTCATTTTCAGAAAATGCTTTCATACAAGATTTGTACAACAAAATTTGTCTGTACTGAGGTACTAAATGCATAAGAGTTGGTCGAAATGTAACGTAAGTTACCGTGGAATTGCCCAGCTGTTAATCTTATATCCCGCAAGAGAATTGAATGAATTCAGATGAGCCTCTAAGCAACATAAATTAAATTTGTCTTAATTTCAAATCGAAGTTTTTTTTTTTCATTTGAGTAATCGGCCGGATCATTAAGCCTTTTCTCCTTATTAAATAATTCAGCAACTTAGCTGCATTCTGCATTGTATTAACTCATTCAAGATCGTAAAAGATGAATAAATTTCACTTCCTTTAAACTTTAGAAGGCAAACAATGGCCGCGTTCAGATCAATATTACACTTTGTTCAATACTTGGGTAAACGCTAATTTATTCTTGAAGAGATTAGAACTACCTTGTGGGTTTCGGAAGTTTGCATACGAGTTTAAAGTGGATTACATTTGATTAGTGGTGACGTCCCAAATTAATGAAGAGAGTTCCCAGAATTAATAATGGAATGAAGATTTAAATAATTTGTTGTAGTTGGGGCAGAGCCTTTTTTATGTCCCCTTTATGTAATTAAAAGTTATTTTATGCGTAAGTTAAAGCAAAATTGAAAGTTTTAATTGATAAATGGTTATCGTTCTTTAATAAATCAAATTCATAAATTCGGTAGAAAAGTCAAAATTGCAAAAATAAAAAAGCAGATGCAAAGATGTGATGTACTTGCAAATCCATTAACTGCAATTTTGTTTATTTGTTTTATCATATAACTTAAACTGGAAAAGGATCCAGAAAGAAGAAAAAAGCTGTACGTGACAAAAGAAGTACTATGAGTAAGCAAAGTACATAGTTCAAATATTATAGTAGGTTTCATTTAGTAGTCACTATAAATCTTATTAGATGGAAGTACCTGACACTTCTACTTTTTATCATAAAACTGCTCGAGTTTCTATTGCCATTTGGAATAGTTCAAGAAAATAAGGATGGAGGCGATACAATCTTCTAAGTTTCCTAGGTTTAAGAAAGAGACATACACTTAAAACCGAAATTAGTGGAGTGAAAAACATTTTTGACCATAATTCATCGTAAATTGCTGAGAATAAACTGTATACTATTCTCAATTTTATTATTAATTCATATTCTATATATTATTTCACATCTTTTCGGGAAAGTAACGTTTATATCCCAAAAGATATAAATATTTCTTTAAAAACTGCCAAGTGTTTCTTCCCCCCAGTTGTTTGCTCATAACAAGCAGAATTTTTAGTTAAACCTTACCAAATTTTCAAAGAAGATGACATCTTACAAGAGAAACATGCCAAAATTTTAAACTAAAACGTTAAAAATTATTTTAAACATGAACATTCAAAGCAAATGATTTCTTACTGGGTATTGCTAAATGACAGCAACTTAAAACAAAAAAGTTTTATGCATACCAGATACACCTTAAAAAAATTTGCATACAGTTGAGTATCTTTAAAGGCATAAAGATATAAACAATTTAATGAGAATGATTTTAATGACTCTCTGAAGCAATGTGAATCACAAGGGATTGTTCACAAACAACCTGTTTTTATCGCCAATACCTCCTTAGAAACGACAAAAGATAGAAAGCAAATGATGCTATTTTGAGAACGGTCCCTTACGATTCGTCACCTGTCTGAGAATGATTGAAGATCTGTTCTTTAGATTGCTGATGTCTTTCTTACTTCTTAAGGTATTCAACTGTAACGTTTTTATAAATTGAAGCATGTATACGATTAAAATATTTTACAGTTATAAAACTCCGTATAGTCTTCTCCCGTGCGCAGTGAAAAATTAAATGCTTTAGATGTTCATAATTCAATGAATCTTAGTTATTTTTGTTTGAAATTCCAGTATATATTTCTTTTTAATGATAAATATTTCTATATAAATGATATTTCTTTCGGAGGCTGTCATATTTTCTAAAAGTTTTGTAAAGTATCATCAAAAACTCTGGGAGTTATGACTCAAAAACAGGCAAATGAATTTAGCAGTTCTAAAAAAAAGTGTGCATATACATATATATCTCTGGGAGTATAAATGCTTTCTACATGAAAAACAATTACACAGCATATGTAATTTAGTTTTTGAAATTTACAATCTAATCTCAGCTATTTAGACGAATTGTAGAAAAAACGTGTTTGTTTTTTCTTATTTTTGTCCCCCAAATGCATGGGTGACTTAATTTTTTCGGGAGGGTTGAGGAGATATCATCTGAAGCCTACATCTTATGAGAAAAATGCTGTAGAGACAATTAGTTTATTATTTTACGAGAATCCTTAAAAATACAAATTTTTGAAAGTCTCTCAATACGTTTGGTGATATAGTATATGTCTTTCTTTTCTTGCTTACAGAAGAATTCTAACAAAATCTGATCTTAATTAATTGATAAATTAGGGGAATTCCAATCTACCGCTCAATTTAGACTTCCCTTTTCCTATCTCCAAAATCTCATTTTTTTTTAATAAATGTCACTCATTTTCTAAATTATACTTGTTCTCCATTATTATTTCTCAGGAAAGTTTTTACTACTAGAATTAGTCAAATACCTTTCCACAAAAAGCAAAAGTCATTAGGGAATTTTCAAGGAAAAGAAAAAACAATTTAACTGATTTGATCCTAGTGAATAGAATTTTTGAACCTTCATTCATTCCACAATACAATGAATGTAATATGAAGGATAACTTGAAGTATACCAAAGTGACAGATTAGATAAAAATATTGACCAATTACACAAACTGAGAAAAATAAATTAAACTAGGAGCTTCAATGTGACAGCAAGATTAAATGCGAACAATTAAAATAAGTACAGATATGCAAATATGAATAATATCTTCAAGACATATAACTGTGTGATACAAACCCATTTAAGAATCATAGCCAATCATCGACGAAAAATAACATTTAGATCCAAAATATTATTTAAAATACATAACGAGTCAGTGATGAAAAAAGAAATAGATCCGAAAAAGCAGCCAATAAGAAAAAACAATAATTGTATAATTACTTTACTTGTGTATTATTGGGACTCTTAAAAAAAAAACAAAAAAACATCTGATTTGTATAATTATAGCTATGAGGAATAGCTATCCAGCTAAGTTAAAAACATCCTTATAAAAACGCATATTTATTACATAAATATTAAATAACTGTTATACACTTTGCATCACTTACCTGCCCTGGACTGTATTATTAAATAGTTCATGTTTCACTGAACAATACAAGATTTCGTTGTGTAATGCATTCCGTGGTTTGCACTTTCTGTTTATGGCAGTGCCGAATGACATACCCATGAATATCAAACCAACCATTCAGCAGATGCGGTGACAGTTTAAATCGCATTCGGTTGGAGTTACACTCAATTGTCATTCGATTCACGTAACTACAGGAGGAGCAGTGCTTGACGGTATTGTCATCATTAATATTGAGAAAACAAATGTATGGTTAATTCACTATTAAATTTCGCTCTGGATCGAGTTTTGTTTGCCTTATAAATAAGACTACCGTTTGTTATTATAGCGTTGTTTGTGAACAAGGTATTTTAAAGATTTATCTCTTTTGAAAAATGTAGTTTATAATAAAAAAATAAGAGATACATTTTGTGTTTCGACTTTTAGCTGAATCAATTTGCACAAGTGTGATATTTTTATACGTATATATTTTTACTTCGTTCCCGAATATTTATCCTTTAAAATTTAACATCGATACAAGCAAACCTTATGTAGCATTAAAACGAAGTATCAATTTTCTGTAATAACGAAATTGTGCTTGGAAAACAGAGATTTGCATGTGTTGCATATGCAAATCGTTGAGTAAGAATGCTTTATTTGTGCAAATATATTGAGCATACTTTTCCGAAAAGTGGATGTCTTAATGCAGATGACTTTTAAAACGGATCTTTGACAGCACACGTATACTTTCCTTTTTTTAATAGCAGCGATATATATATATAGATATATATATATATTTTTTTTTATTTTATGATAAAAAGGCACGCTATTGTGAAAATTTTAATTAAATCGCAAACCTCCAGTCAATCATACTTTACATTTAAATTTCCGTCATCAAAATTGATTTTTTAAAATTATTTTTAGGTGTTCATAGAACCAGATATTGTACTACATCAGGCAAAGATTGTTTTTTAATTCAATTTGTATTGATTTATTTTTAGAGCAATATCTTTCTACAGGACCATTTCATTCAAAGCCTCACGCCCCATTTCTATTGTCTTTGTTATCTGTAGATACGTTTCGTGGTGATTCTTATTTTTCTTAAATAACCATTGCAACAATAATCTCTCAGCTTCTACTTTTGTGTTAAAATTCAACGCTAATTGAACCCTGTTGTTAAAAATAAAATTAATTAAATTCTGTCAAAAAACAATACAAGATGAACAATCTTAAAACATTTACGAAAGGAATTGCTTTCAACACTACTATAGCAAAATGTAAACTTTCGTCATCAATGTTTTTCACCATAAAAATATCAAAGAAGATCAGATAATTATTAAAATAAAAAAAAATTAAATCTATGAGATCTAACCTTCTAATTAAAAAAACGGTCAGTTTGACCTGTAGCTATTTAAGAAATTTGGGTTTTTTCAAAGATGAACCATTTTAGTCAGTTTTGAGCGCTTACAATACAATAACTACGAAAAAGTGTGGTGAGAAGTAATTCGTTTTCTTACTAAAGTTGACGAATAACACGGACTTGGCGCATTTATTTACAATGTAACGAGAATTTTTATCGAACTTAATGGTTAATATGTATTTATGTTTCCTCCAGTTCAGATAAACGTGGGGTGCACTTATAAAACTCCACCCAAAGTATACACACATTGACTAGGAGAAAACCATAAACACATTCTACCATGCATAAAAATCAGGATTTCTATATTGTCACATTTTTAACAATATATAAACACCACTGTCCCTTCTGACCTCCCTCACCTGAAAGAACACCACGGTCCCTTCTGCTTTCGCAAAGCAGTAAAGACCCTGCTCCACATCAGCAGAAAACGCGATCGAAACCGAGGGCAGAAACCGAAAATCCGGTACTTTCCATACGAACACTATTTAATCCATTTTACGTTTCTGCTTTACGCTCGCATTTTCCTTCGCGAAAGGGCCTTGCTCCACATCAGCAGAAAACGCGACCGAAACCGAAAATCCGGGTACTTTCCATAGGAATACCATTTAATCCGTTTTACGTTTCTTCTTTACGTCAATGTGGAGCAGGGCCCTAAAGCAGAAAAATAAAGCAGAAACGTAAAATGAATTAAATAGTGTTCCTATGTCAAGTACCCGGATTTTCGGTTTCTGCCTTTGGTTTCGGTCGCGTTTTTCGCTGATGTGGAGCGGGGCCCTAACAGTACCGTCGGAAAAAATGGGCAAACATTTCTGGTAACAAGAAGGTACTATAGTGATTAATTGTACTCCCTTTACTTTTGGAGACAAAACAGTAATTAATATTCACTGATGTAATTCTTCTTATAGAACCGTCCAAGTTCGAATTTAAGACATTCTGCTTAAAACACGTGTTCTGGAAACTTTTCTCAAGTATTTTATTAGGAAAATTGTTTTTAAAATAACTCACAACAAAATTTTAAAAACATTCAAGTTTTATTTAAACTTTTTACACAATATTGAGAATTTTACAATTACACAACAAAAGTGCAAGCATTCTGCTGTAGAAATTTCAGTTTTTTACCTTGCATTTTGTGCAACATGTCATTCTTTTGTTTTCACTACACAAAATTCACACGTATAATATTTTTGTACAGAATCAAACTAAATAAATACGAGTGCGAAATGATTGTTTAAAGTAAACAGTAATTGCACGGACTTTGTTAATAATATATTTTAGCAAATGGTGTACTGCTTAATTTCGCAGTGGCTACAGTGTCAGTAAACCAACATAAACATAATAAATAAATGGTTAAAAAAAGTATATTAATAATAATAATGAGTTTAAAAAATAAAATTTTAACTGTCTGTCTGTTAGAGTGGTCCCGACCCCGTTTTACCTTCATCGTTAGCACTATTTGATTTGTCGAAAGTCGGTTTTTTCCCAAATAAGAAATACTAACATAAAAACTTATTTTATTTCTATATTGTCATGGATTTAAAACTGTATTGCCAATAAATTGCGTGGCATCCATGTATAAAAAGGTTAACGTATTATATTTTGTATTTGGTTGGCGACGTTTCTGAAAACAAAGTGTTTCTTTTTTTTATTATTATTAAAATCAAAATTACTTTGCACTAAACTACGTTTATATTGATATTTTAAATTCATCATTGGATAAATTATTTTATATTGTATGTAACTGGATTTTTATTATCAACTTATTCATGCAATTTTTTACCTAAAAGCATGCAATTTTACAGTCAAAATTAACTGTATCAATCAATGCAAGTAAGTAACGAAGCAGATTAAGCCTTAGTTTCTTCTTCATCAAATGTGTCATCTTTTGTAACAGTGACTTACAACCTGTAATAAGGCTAGAGGTGTTTCTTTCTGCTGCATAATATTTTAGCATTTTTTTGCAATTTAAAGAGACATTGATGCAAATTTTACTGTCTAGTCAAACTGAGGTTTTTAAATTCCTCTTCATGCCCTACACTGCAACAAAAGCTGTTGTTTTCGCAGTATAATACTGGCAACAGAGGTTTCAAATTAAAGCTGTAAAATAACAGTACTAAACTGAAAAACTAGCTTTTTTTTAGTTTATTACTGAAAAACTAGCAATTTTACAATTTATTACCATAAAATTAGCAATTTTACCGAAAATTCGCTGCATTGCAGTGTAGAAGAAACAGTATAATACTGACAGCAGATGTTCCAGTTTAAAACTGTAAAATGCACTGTAATAAATTGGGAAACTAGTAAGTTTACAGGTTCTTACTGTAAAACTAGCTGTGAAAACAACATCTATTTTTTACAGTGTACATATTTAAAAAAACCTGTGGTTGAATGGTTGAAAAGGGAAAAATTCATCCTTATAATCTATTTGTTTTCCAAATTCAATATGTTGTGGTTTTCTTCTATAAGTCATCCTTTATTTTTTCACCAGAGGATTTCAACATTATACCTCTCTACCCTTGTCGTATAGTTTATGCCAACAATGCATTTTCAAGAGTACAACAGAGAGCAATTAGGAAGATGTATAGGGGAAGTACACTAAAGTCAGACCTCAATTCATTTTCTTCCAACAACTTCGTTAATTTTTAAGGTAACAAAGCTTGTACAAAGATTAAACACGCTTTATTTAGTTGTTGAAAAATCCCACTATTGTAAGTTTCATTTAAAAACATTTGAAAAAAAAAAAGGTTTTTGCATACATGTAAGGGAAAAAAGGGGGAAAATGATGCAAAAAAAAAAAAAGAAAAATGCACCGAACTCTACTAAAATGATACACATTCTTTGCATAATTATGTTTTTTTTTTTTTTGTTAGAAAGAGGTAGCCGGATAAGGCAAAAGTGACATAAAAAGGATGGCACCACGTTGGAACGTATGGAAAAACTTTCAAAGAAACACTTTGAATAACATGATTTCTTCAGATATGGAAGTGCTACAAATTATTCTTAAAACTCATAAAGTCATTTTTTTTAAATTGTATATGCTAGTAAATGTATAATATTTCATAGATGTTTAGATTCAGATTAGATATTGAATCAATGGTTGCTTAAATGTCAACCTTTAAAAAATTCGTAAAGATCAAAAACATAAATTCAAACAAATGGCTGACTTGAATTAAACAATAAATATCCCACTAGTAATTGACAAATAAGTGAACTATTTAAGACGTTAACCGATATTATGTTCCACGTAATTGGTAAAATAAGCCGAAGATTCGATTTAGGAGAAATTTATCCATTGGTTTTAAAATAATTACGTGTACTTATGTTAATAGTTCCACAAAATTTATGAGTATTTAAATTAATGAAATATTAAAAGTTTTTTTTTTTTTTAGAAAACTATTTCTGATATTTTAACAGTTATCGAATAACAATATACTTCAAAAATGGATTCTGTACCATACAACAAAGATGGGATTTTACTTGCTGCCCACATGCTGAAATATTAATTTCGTTGCATGAAATGCGTAATATTATTATGTCCAAATGTAATTCACGTGAATTTAAATGCATGAGCACAAAAACATACCTTCGGAGTCATAAAGGTAATGTAAATTGCTTTCAATAATAGCCTTATATGTAAATTTGGTCTTGCATTGGGCTATTTAAGATTCAAACTTCAGCTTAAACTATTTGCTAACTGAATTATTCATGCTATTATAATTCGATCTCAACATTACAATCAGCCTTGAAAATAAAAATTGAACGTTGTTAGTTCTTTAAATGGATACTTAAACATGTACTTAGCTATATTATCGTAATGGTACTATTCTGAAGCGTAGCTGTGTCCGAAAATATGACATATGAAAGTAAAAATGCATAACGTCAGATGCCTTTATGGCTTCATAGACGTAATCTAAATTCAGTTGTTTCTTCAAATAATAGCAATACAACCATTAAAGTTACAAGTCTGTACACTTTTCTTTTTTACTTTTGAAGTTTAAAATCAGAACATGGACTGGATAAGAAACAATAAGAACAATAACTAAGATCTGATCACAAGTATGAGTTTGAGTATTAAGAAGTAACTCAAATATATTGTGTATCTTGTATTTAACTATCGATTTGTTTATTCATTCTTACTCATAGCATAATTCAAATTTACCTTTGAAGACAAAGGAAAATGCATTTGTATAGTATACACATGTTGTATTACTTTAACATTACCCTTATTTGCACTTCGGGATATATTACAGCTTACATTGAGAAAAAAAAACCGTTTTAAACTGACAAAAAATTGACAATTGCGAAAAAAACCTGAAATTTCTCCAAACGCAGCAAGAAGAAATTTTTTGTGATCAGTTTTATCTCATGTTGTCACAATGCTACTTATAAGTTTGTGTAATATTACACTCCATGCGGAAAAACGGTGAAAAAAAGAACATGATTCTCCCCATATTTGGCTACATAAAAACCACTCAGTTGGCAACGTTACGTATAATTTCGCACTTTTAAGTTACTTTTACATAAAACAAGGCAGCAAAATGTGAATTAATCAAACACAAGGAAAGAAGCTGTTAAATAATATTGAAATGTTCATTACACTTTAACATAAACCTCCCCTCCCCCTTCCCCTTAATTCAACAAAAGCTTCACAAAATGTAAAGTAGTTCTGTAAATAGGAATTGCATGTGGTTAAAAATTATGAAAAGTTCCATAGACTACACAATCTCTAATATACACCTTAGACAAAGAACCGGCTATTGGAAAAAAATGCCTGCCTTCGGTGGCGAAAAACTGATCTTGACATTTAAATCAAAACATTGGAAATCAAGTAGAAAGTGAGAAAATAATTACATTAATGAAATGAAATAAATATTTCTTAGGAATATTAGTGAACATTTTCTCTTTTACTTATTACAGCAGCACCTAATTCAAATGACACCTCTATTAAGCGGCACTTTTCGTGTCCCAGCTCCAGGAATATGGATTTTCACTTATTTGCTTTTTGATTTATCGAAGCCGGAAAAAAGCGAAAGTCACAGAAAAACATTTCAAAAATAGTGTAAAAGAGATGAACTAGAAACATTGAAGTTGTCGGAATTTAAGGATCACTTTTTGTCTAAACGTTAATGGTTAAAAGTTTGATATTGACATGCGCAACGACACAAATAGTTTCTAAAATTCTGGCTAATTCTTATAATTATGATTACCAGAAGTTAATTTGGACAGGCCGTAATCAAACTAAAGATGAAACAATTAATAAAGACGTTAAATGTATCTTCTAACTGGAAGCTGAAAATAGTTTTTACAGTAGTGAGAAATCCGAGCTGCAACTTTTTCAGTTCCGGAAACTTTTTTGCAAATAAACTTGATTTTTATAGAAAATAGGCAGAAACCCGTGAAACCCCAGAAAGTTACCCAGAAATTATACGTAACGTTTTGGAATTTTCTTACAATGAACTTGATTTGAGAACCTTAGATGTAATTTTTATCGCAATGCATTTTAATTTACCTAGCATTAAACAAATTGCTTCAAAATAATTTTTGCAAGTTACAAAATTCCTCAGTTGCTAAATGGTTAAGGAAGTTTAATGCTTTTAAAGTTTTAACTTTTAAATATAAATAAATTCGAATCCTATTTTGCATTATGTATGGATCAGTTTCTGTATTTAATCATGAATATCAGTACATAATATTTACTATTAAAATATACTGATTTAATACATAGCATGAATCTACTCACTTTTGCTCAAAAGAGTTTTCACTTCTCTTTAAGGAACAAAAGTCCATACCCTCCTTAGCGTCTCTTATTAACAAGTTCTACAGTATTTTTTTTTATCCATCACTGGAAAGATATATCAGAGAAAACCTAAATTGTTATTTAATCTTAAATACGTATTTCCTTTAAAAAATTTGTAATTACACACTGGCTGGAGCTGACAGTTAGTGCACGCAGAATTACTTTACAAAAACGTAGTTTATATTCAACATGTTTGAACAGTAAAACCACCATCTATCTGCCGAATTTGAATCTTACGAGAGGATAAGTTTTAAAAAATATATTAATTTTAGTGTAAAATATAAGAAAGGAATTCTGTGTACAAAAGCTGTTACAATTTTCCAAAACATAGGGAAATGAATAGCTGTTGTATTATAATTTATTTATTGAAATAAGTATGCTAATTTTATTCATTAATGTATTAAAAACTAAAACAACACATTTAAATAAATGCTACAGTTCCATTTTATTGAAGAGGTAAGTTTAAAATTACATAAATAAGATTGCTCTCAGGAAGGAAGATTTTATAAAACTACCTTGTCAAAAAAGAAAAATTTAGCTATTGAAATATCATTTCTTTCTTTAATATTTTTCTAACATTTTAGCGTTTTGTTGCGTAATCGACACTTAACAAGACATATTGAAATTAAGAGATGCAACTTTCATGAATTATCAAAACCAGCAACAGTGAAAGAGTGCAGCTTGCATCTAGGTCTGAGCGTAACTGTAACTTTATTATTACATTTTTCAAAAAAAAAAAAAACATATTAAACAATATTTGCTCTGCAACAAATAAGCAGTTACAAATACCACCATTTCAATGAAGGATTAAAACTAAAAAAAAAAAAAAAAAATCAGAATTGCCTTAATTCTGAGAATGTTGTACTTTGTACAACGGAGAGAAAAGCGAGAGAATTAAAGCATCATTAAAAAGTTGACCGATCTAATTACCATCATTTAAGTAATAAATGTTCTGAAAACAATATTTCACGTTAAAAAATTAATATTACTTATATTTTTTATCTTTATATATATCAGACATCGTAACACCTAGTCGTCATCTTAACAGTTCTTCTTACCACAGTGATTTCAGTCTCAAAAAATACACTGTTTTCCACAGGAAAATCTCACATATAAGGTAAACATCCAGGAACAACTATATTGGCTCTCACACAGATTGTCATATCACAGCTTACAAAAAATAATATCCGTGTATAAATGCTGTGTATCAAACTTCTAAAGGTTTCCAAGTCCTTCTAAAATGGGAGGATATGTGATTCTGATAGTTGAGCATAGATATGGCTAAAACAAGCATCAATATGTTGTGACATGGTAGCATCGATGAAGAATTTCGAACTATGAAAAGAAGAAAAATATAGATAAATTTATTACACCAGTTATAATAGTAAGATTTATTATTTATTTAAAATAGTTTGTATTGCAATCAAAGTAATTTCTTATGTATTTTTAATAAATGCATATTTTCTACTCAATAACAGTTTAAGAAAATACTTTTTGCTGGTCTCCCCCCCCCCTCTTTTAAGTACCTCACACGTGAAATGGATTTCTTCCCATTAGTTGTATTTATGTACTAGCATTCAAGCTTGATGTGAGCTTCACACTACTTCTTTGTTCGCCAATTATACAGGGTGTCCACTCCAATCGTGGACCAATAGCTAATTTCTAAACCGTTAGAGATAAGCATATAGTTTATTTAGGAAAAAATCTCCAAATTACGAAAGGAATTTTGTCGATTCAATGTTTTTCAAAAAATCAAATTTTGAAAGAGTTACGAAATTTAAATTTTTATACAGCCCCCCAGTCCTATCAATCATACTTAGTAAAACATTCTTGACACTGTAACGTTTAAAACTAAAAAAAAAATCACTCTTCTACCACAAAAATTGACCGAGTTATGATGTTTTGAAAAATCAAGATTTTGAAGGATTTCGCATACAGTCCCTTAAGCGAAATCGCTCGATGACGTCATGAAATAATGCAAAATCTTGATTTTTCAAAACGTCATAACTCGGTCAATTTTTGTGGTAGAAGAGTGATTTTTTTTTAGTTTTAAACGTTACATTGTCAAGAATGTTTTACTAAATATGATTGATAGGACTGGGGGGCTGTATAAAAATTTAAATTTCGTAACTCTTTCAAAATTTGATTTTTTGAAAAACATTGAATAGACCCAAAATTCCTTTCGTAATTTGGAGATTTTTTCCTAAATAAACTATATGCTTATCTCTAACGGTTTAGAAATTAGCTATTGGTCCACGATTGGAGTGGACACCCTGTATAATTAATGTTTTTCTGATATCTAAAACGTACGCGTACTATCGAAGAACATTGCAGAAGAAGGAGGCTGAAAATGAAAACCATTGGCTAGGAAACCTAGACTTAGCTGAATCAGTGGTATGAATGCATTACCGTGATGCCACAATAGAGAAGTCTGACTTCTACTTTGGGGGCTCTAGATACTTGGTAGAAACAGAAGCTGCATTTTTCCTTCTCCATACTTACTTCTCACGAAATATTTTCCGCGATGAAAAACGATCCAAGAGGATCTGGATTGCCCCTCCCATGCATTCCTGCTCAATTAAAAAAGCCCAGGTGGCTCTCATGTGTTCAGAGGGGACAGAAAAAAATCAAAACTATTCTGAGATTTATTGCTAGACATCCAAAATACAAGACTTTCGGATACGGTCAAAAAATATTCCGGACTGCATCAAGTGCAAACCAGTGCTAGCTTTACCCGAACATATCGCACCCTTGCTACAAAAGTGCCACGACTCCAAAAACTACGTTTTCCAGGAATTGCAAAAAACTGTTCCCGGGCAGACTTGGCACATTTTAGTATTTTTGAATTTGTTAATATGAAGACCGATACATCTCAAACTATGATCGTTAGTTACGCACGTTACTCTACGACGGCTGGACGACAACTCAAGATATGGCATTTCAGTGGAAGGGGTCCTATGCATCTTGATAACAACAAAACGCCATGACTGCCCTTTGGCGGCTGATTTTTCAATGCAACTTCGGGCTCTTTTGAAGATTGGTAGAGACGTGTAAACTACGTCTAATGACGGTCATAACTCAAAAATTACAATTTTTGAGTGGTGGTACTTTTGTAGCAAGGGTGCGATATACTCAATTGAGTAAAAACTCATTTTACATAGTTTTTACTCATTTCAATAGTAAAAAGTTTTTGACTGCTGTTTTAAAATATACTCAATTGTTTGGGACTAGCTCGGGAAAAACTATAGTCACCACCACTCTTGGTAATGAACCTCGCTAGAGTGCATGGGATCATAGATTTGATCTAGCAACTGCTAGATCCGACGGATTGGCAAAAACATTACAAATAATAATTTATAACTGCATACCTTTTTGGACACTTTTTTACACAGGTAAAACAATGGTAAATATAGAGAACGTCATTTTTAAATGTATAGATAGGTGATGTTGTTAGTGTCTGAGATACGAAGTTGCATTAACGAAAACTGTATGAGACACGTATAAGAAACAAAAATGCATCAAAGTGATAAACATCGTAAATAGTTACATTCCTAGTTTGTTGCAACCGACTGTTTTGCGGAAATTAGTTTAAACGTTAAACGTTAAGACATACATTTTGATACAAACCTTACAATGTTTTTAATGATAAAACATAGATAAACAAAGAAATATGTTTCACGTCCTATTTAAAAGAAAAAAACTTGATTTATATTCGAAACATTTTATGAAGTTACATTATAGGAAACCAGTCAAGGCTTCGATTGCTTCTCCACGAGGTTTTATCTTTAAAAAATATGAAAACATGCAACTTCTCGAATTTTCAAAGGAACACATTCATTTAATAAACATTATGTTTATTAATACACACATCATGTTCTAACAGAAAGCAAATTTAAAATGAAAGCATCATTTTGGTGCAAATGATTTGTTGATTTTCTTCTGACTCAGCATGAACTGTAACAAAAATAACATTAACCCTATAGCAACAGCCGTACTGGTGCTATAAATCCTTCGTTCTATTATTATAAACGTGAAAGTTAAGATGATTGGATTTATGGATGTATGTTACTTTTTAAGCAAAGGCTACTGAATGGATTTTATCAAGTTCCACATTAATATAGCCTGTATATCAGAATGACACATAGGCTGTAATTCATTAAGGTATTGCACGAATTGTCCAAAATATACAACAATAAGTGTCAAGTAAGTAGGCAAAAAATGCCATATATGTGAGCTATTTTGGCGTGCGCGGTAAAATCCGTTAGATCTATTCGTATATAATGTATAACACAGAAGAAAAATCAATTAATTTAGTTTATAGGAGTATATTGCAGTAGCTAATTGTCATATGCCATCCGTACATCTATCCTCATAAACTTTATAATAATTACTTGTGAAAGCATCACCAAATATACTTAGTTTCATTTAACACACATTATAGAATACGGAAGAACGGTCCCTCAATGTAACTCCATCCGTCTTTTACAATTTCACGACTAAAGAGTAGACACAATTTTATAAAATTTTGGTAAAAAGATATAGAGGACCTTGGAGAAGACAATAAGCTATCTGAAGTACTAATCCTGCACAGACAAAGTCGCTGGCACTAGGTAGTTGGGATGTTTCATAAAGTGAAATATACAAATGATATCAGCTTAGGTACAGGAAAACGGGTATAGGAAATTAAACACATGAATGTCATGAGATGGTAAATCTAACTTTGTTTCTTTTATTTAACCTTTTAGAAACATCTCACTTTGTTGCAATGTGCACTACGCTATCACGCACAGCTGAAATTCGAAACCCAATTGCAGAGCCATTAGTAATAATATTTCGGCTTTAAGTACATTTTCATGTTATTCGATTTTGCTTTTTGTCCCTTCCAATTATTTTGGAAATACAGTATGTGCTTCTATTTTTGGGTAACTTTTTTTGTAGATTAGGATAATGATCACTATCGTAGATTGTTCTCAGAAAACTTCTTTCTGTTCTAATGCAAAGCATTGCAGTTCAGATGCTCTAATTTCAATCATTATGTGTGCTCCTTTAATAGTTGTTTTACTTAATTTATTATTTTTTCTTAAAATCATATATTTATCAGCGTAGTCTTTTTACTTAATATTTCTGTCATTTTGTTACTACAAGCTACTAAATTCATATTATTTAAAAGCAAAAATGTTATAATATGTCATTTCCTTCTCCAGTAAATGGTTAATAATTACATTTTGATTTATATGCAAGATTTACAGTTAGTGACTTCAGCGAAAGGCTTAAGTGCTTACATGTGTAGTCTGATATCATGCTACAAATATATATATTTTTTTGTAATCTATAATGTTTATAGAAATGTATTGTAAAGTTTGATATTTATTTACAATTACATTTTCTAATGCCTATTTAACCTAACGCAATAATATACATTACTTATTTCTCTCATTTTTTACTTATCTTATTATTTAGCATAATAGTTCTACTTCACGAACTTTATTACAGTTTAAAAAGTTTATTAAAGTTTAGTTTTATTTGGACAGAGAAATGCACTTTTACACTTTGCACCGCATGAGGTTGACGTTGCATTAAAAATTTGAAATCAAACCGTAACTAATGTTAACAAGATCAGTAACCGCAACATGTTCAGTACATCTCCTTTAATACCTAATGAGTTAATTACAATATAAGTATCCTTTTATAATGGCAAAAATATTTTTCTATAGTGACCACCTTGTCTAGTGATCAGAAAAGTCTAACTGAGAGTGGAAAGGTTTCAGGATTGAATTCTCAGGCGTAGATGTATTTTCTTTCTCCTATCGTCGTACAAATGTATTGCTGTGCTACGAATTGTTGCCTCCCTATAATAACGGGCCCTTATAGCATGTGTGTACTGTGGAAGTCGGACTTAACACCAAATTCCGGTACTATAAGAAAAGTGAAACAGGAAACCCAAACTCTCAGCCTAGCTGCACAAGACAGGAATTTATTTTTTTCAAACCACAATAACAATGGGTGTAATGAAAAGGAATCTCTGATTTCAAAATTAAATATCTCGACAACAAAAGACGATTTTGGAATGGAACAAGCGGTACTTTTGTTGTGAAAGTCCTTAAAATCTTGTGCATCATGTTTTGAAAAAAAAAAGTCACAAAACTTGCCAACAGGTGGCACTGCACATTGTAATTGCAATATGAGTACCTATAAATAGTCATTTTAAAACTGAGGCGATCATTTCTAGCGTTGAAATGAGAACAGGAGGTGAAGAAAAAAACTACACAATTTAACAACAAGCATATTTTTTCACAAGTTAGGCCACAGTTTTATGTACACTGTCTTTGGAAGCTTCTCTTTGTTGCCGTAGAGCTGCGACCTAACAAGTGAAATTCCTGAGAAAAACTATGCTTGTTGCTCTTTAGTATAGTTTTTTTTTAAATTTCATGTTCACGTTTCAACGCTAGAAATTATCACTCCAGCCATAAAAATACTATTTATAGGTACTGGTATTAAAATGACCGTGTGCTACACCCCTATTGTCACCTTTTGTAACTAATTTTTCAAAATTTTACACATGCTTTTTATGACTTACACAATACACGAACCGCTTGTTGCATTCCAAAGTCGTCATTTGTTTTCGAGATTGAACCAGATTTCATCAACCATTGATTACAACCATTTGATTGAACCATTCAATTTTGAAACCAGAAAGTCTTTTGCTGAACACCCTATATTACAACATGTGTAATACAGGGTCATTTCGAAATTAACCCATATTTTTTTTCAATTATATATTTAAGAACCAAATTAAGATACTGCTAGACAGGTAGCTTTACCAACTGTTTTAAAGTTTGTAACTTCGTAAACTGGAAAATATATAACCATCACACTGCGCCGCTATTTCACTTTACCCCAAACTCCTCTTACATGTGTATATAAAACGCTAATACATACCATGACTCATATTTTCCATTATATGTAGTCCTGATGTCTGCTGCCTGAAGACAAGCTCTTCATTGCTCATGGTGTAAACACGAGAAATGGTAGCAGTGCACTTTAGCTTCATATTCCCACCACGGAAGTGCATCTCGTGAACTGTAAACCTTAAACTTAGACTGCAAGACTCCAAACCATCCGACTGCAGCCTGGTGGAATGTTCCATTTCGTACTGAGGCTGGTGAATAGAGAGTATAATTGAATCTTTTGCATCAGAAACCATTCAAACGTCAAAATTTCTAATTTTTAAGAAAACATATATTTTATCACATTCAATTATTTAATCTGAATTACGAAGATTTCTTCTAAAAAAATATATCTAAGCACGTATAGCTTTACGTTTCAAATTCTGTAATTCTTATTGACTTTTTTTTTTAAATTCAGGATAAAAATGTATTTTAGAACTTTTAGAACATGTCTCTTGACGGGTTTCTGAAATCAACTTTTCAATTTAAATATGCAATGCCGTTATTCTGATCAATACTGCATTGTAAAAAAAAATCTGAAAGGTCACACTATTTCTAAGTAACGATCCGGAATGTTACGGGTTCCGCCAGTACTCGGTAAAAAAAAAAGAAAAAATCAAGTATCTTTAGAAAATGTTCCCTAAATCGCTTCATGTTAAGCTTCTCAATGTTAAAAAAACATGACTAGCTACCACTAACAAACTATACTCAGCGTTTTTATTAACTATTTGACCTCTAGCACCATTATGGCTCGTCCAGATTGGCAGAAACCTTGATGGGGACATACTAGAGTCTCTGGACAGTAGAAATGCACGTAGTAGCTCGCGATATGTAATTGCAATTCTGCATTAGCGTTGCCCTTTAATCGGCGACACTGCTTTGGCAATTTTCCTGCGAAATCAGGATGATACTTAACCCTTACGAGAATCATATATAAGTTTCTTAAGGAGGTTAAGGCGTGACCCACTTTTAATGGAAAGGTTTCTAAAGTCTTCAGGGGAATTCCTGGTTAATTTCAAGAAGGGTATTGACGTTTAGAGGACAATTTACTGTATAAGACTAACAGAATTTTATATGCACATTAGTTGTCCATTATTTTAAAAGAAATACCCAATACTTGTTTTTTACAGTATGGTTTAAATATCTAGTTATGGACTAACTATATCATTCAGACTATTTATGTGTCCAGAAACAGTAATAAGAAGTCTAAAATAAAATTTGAGCTTATCGGTCCGACTGCATCCTAGTAGAATGCTCTATTTCGTACTGACTAGGGAACCATACGATAGTAAAAAAATGAAAAGAAAATGAGAGAAACATGTTTCTGGAATCATAAAAGATTCTCCTTTGTGTGCGAAAAAAGGAGGCCTTAATGCTTGTTTGTTTGTTTCAAATGGGGCTGCGTTTAGCTTCTTGCCAAGGAGACCTTAATGTCTGTCAAAGATTTTAGACAAGTCGCCATATTTAGCTAGTTTTGGGAAATACATATGCGAAAAAAGACGAGTGTTCCTTAAATGCTCTAAATGTGTCCGAAAAGTGGGCCACAAAATTTTATAAAAAGGGGGCATGCGTAAGTTCCCAAGGAATATTCTCAAATGCGTTTCTAAAAGTACTTAAAAAAATTCTGCATTTAGTAAGTGTCTAGAAAAGTGTTCTTTAAAATATTCTGAAAGCTGTTCCAAGAAAAGTATTTCGAAGGGGACAAGTGATCGTAGTCAAAACGTATTAAAAAAGTATTGCAAGATTTGCAGTGTAGTTAACGGTTCTATTCAGTTAATTGTATCACTAACTACATTTTATT
The DNA here is from genome assembly GCA_038373865.1 of Uloborus plumipes. Classification (NCBI taxonomy): domain Eukaryota; kingdom Metazoa; phylum Arthropoda; class Arachnida; order Araneae; family Uloboridae; genus Uloborus; species Uloborus plumipes. The sequence continues at coordinate 81,923 of JAXGGA010001919.1, forward strand.
AGCTTTAACTACCTAATATTAACTCTTAAATGCTAGTAATGAAACTGTTAATCTAAGCTTTATCATTAAAAAGTTGAGCTCAATACTTGTACTTTGCTGAATAAATATATTACTAAAATAAATAAAGCACTTTTCTAGTTTATACTTGTATTTCACTTACTAGGAAAAGGAAAAATTAGTAATAACGAATAAAGTATCGAAATCATCCCTATATCCTTTAGATATGCTATTTATTTCGTTAGATTTTAAGGGTACACTTAACTTAATTGATTATTCCCTTATCTAACCCTTTTTCTATGCAAAATTTTTTGTATAAAAAAGCTTTTCAAAACCAAAAGCTCGATGTTAGGTTTTATGTTTCATTTATGGGCGATCAATTGAGGTTATTTAAACATTTATGGCAAAAGACCATCAGCTGACGATCTAAACTGCCATCTTTCTTTGTTAAGTACAACACTTCTCCGCTTCCATGTCCATCCCATATTTCCCTTAAGTGCAATAGCCACTTTTCCCCAAATAGTCCTGATCGTCTTTGATATGAGCCATATATTTCTCTATTAATACTGTCGTCCCAAACACTAAGCAAAGAAGAGTCCTAATAAAAGGGCGAAATAGTAGACTTAGGGAAAAGATGGTCTTTTCCTTTAGGAGCCTCTAACGCGGCTAGATTCCTATTTATGACAATTGTGCTTTTAGTAGTCAATTGTCAATTGCTAGTTTGGGTGGTTTATTTGAGCAAAGGAATACTTAACTTGAACAGTTATAAATTTCATTTGCCTAGTCCTGTGTTTGTTTAATATTGCTTTAATATACTTGAACATATGCGATAATTTTAAAAAGTGAGACTTTATATAAATAAGAAGCTTCTGTAGTTTTTATGTGAAAAAATCACCTAAAACATAAAATTATGAGATGGAATTTATCAAAAGAAGGCTAATAAGCAATGTAGACTTACAGAACCCCCCTCCCCCCTATATAACTTAACCCTGCATGATAATTTTGGTTAATGTCTAAGATTTCAAACTTTGGACAAGTTGGAAATCTGCAAGAAGATAAAAATAATATAAATTTGGAACTGCATTCACTCATGCAGCAAAAATCATTTTAAACTTCGTGAAGCGCTCAGTACTGTATTGCTCTGATAACAAGAAGTTTTGGTTTGAAGGACTTGGTTTATATTTGGGTTTGAGCCGAAATACTTCTCACATTTGCGTTGCGCCATTAATCAGTTTGTTAAACGAAAAATTTGCATTTTGACCCTTATTTTAACAAATGAAATCGTTTAATCCGTCTTTTATAGGAGTTAAATATGTTAGAGACTGGCTTTTACAATAATATGGCTTGTTTTATTTCATAGGTGTTGCTAATACGCCTTTAGATGCTCCAATCTTGAATAGAAATAGCGGTTCATTGTTACTTAAAAACACTTTGCAAGCAATCGTAATACATGTTATATTTTGTGTAATGCAAGTTTAGTCCCTCATAACTAGTTTGTACTAAAAGAAAATAAAAAAAAAGTTTACTTTTTTATTGTGCTTTGATAAAATGTAACAAGTCGTGCCCAGAAGAAATTACGCTTTGTTACTAAATTTCCAATTATCTTCAACTTTCCTCCTTTAAATTAAAAGAAGCATTACATAAATTGATATGATTTATAAGTTGTACACTGCAATGCAAAAGTTTAGACAAAATGCAAATATGTGAATAAAAAGAAAAATATTCAACGAAATGCTTTCAAATTTCTACTGCAAGTACACAATATGGTCCCAAATACGTGTCTGGAGTTCTTAAAACTATAACTGGAATCAAATTTTGGATATACCAAAAGACATTTTTTTTTTTTTTACATTGTTGCAAAAGTTTAGACAATAGTCGGATTCTATGCAAATTTCCCTTGAAATGTGCTTGGTGGAGGAAATGTGGGACTGTATTATTCATTTATAAAGTGCAGAGATTGTTGAATAAATAATAAAAATCTCAAAAGCTCTTAAGTTCTCGTGTAAAGAAGATGAGAAAGTTTGGAAGCCGAAATTTGAAAATGAACCTACTTTACTAATTTTTTGTCGTTTAAATCGGCTCTAGTATGGTAGTATATTGTTTTTTACTTTGTGGAGAGCAAATTCAGACATGCGTATCGATCAAAAAGTCCAAGAAAAATTATATTTCTTAAGGATGAAGGAATTGAAAAAACGGCTCAGACTGACGATTCGGCCCTTAATCCTACAAAACTTCAACCGTGACTAAAAAATGAATGGTACTTTCTTTGTTACAAAATATTAAAATTGGGATGGTCTAGATGGATTATAATTCTTTTCGCGGGACTTGAGAAATATCCAATGGTCATATGCTGTGTTGCTTTTACCAATAAATTCTGGCTTATTTGGGACGCTCTGTCCGAAAAGGCTCAAGTGCAATTCTTTGGTTTTTTTATGCATTCCGATTCAGTTATTCATCTACTTATGCTGCCACGTGCTGTTTTTGACCCAAGTTAAAGTTTTGTAGGATTAAGGGGCAAATCGTCAGTTCTAGCCGTTTTTTTTCAATTCCTTGATCTTTAAGAAATATATTTTTTCTCGGTCTTTTGATTGATATGCATATCTGAATTTGCTCTCCACAAAGTAAAAAACAACGTACTACCATACTACAGCCGATTTAAAAGACAAAAAATTAATAAAGTAGGTTCATTTTTAAATTTCGGCTTCCAAACTTTCTCATTCTTTACACGAGAACTACAGAGGTTTTGAGATTTTGATTATTTATTCAGCAATCTCTGCACTTTATAAATGAATAATAAAGTCCCACATTTCCTCCATCAATCACATTTCAAGGGATACTTGCATAAAATCTGACTATTGTCTAAACTTTTGCAACAATGTAAAAAAATGTATTTTGTAATATCCAAAATTTGATTCCAATTATAGTTTTAAAACTCCAGACAAGTATTTGGGACCATATTGTGTACCTGCAGTAGACATTTGAAAGCATTTCGTTGAATAGTTTTCTTTTTATTCACATATTTGCCATTTGTCTAAACTTTTGCATCGCAGTGTACATCGTTGATGAATATTGCTCAATTACTTCTGAAATGTAAGAAAACTACACGTTATCTTAATTCAAGTTTACACAAGAATCAGTTCAATGATTTTTAGCTCAAAGCTACTGTGTTGTAATGTAAGCTCCGAGCAATACCAATGACTTGATTTTTTTAGTACAAAGCTACCCATTTACTTGAAAATAATATTTACTATTATAAAAATCACATTGAATTATTAAATTCACTATACTTACTGATTTTTTATGCGTTATTAATTCATCATTTATGTACCAATGCAGCGTTGCAGCTGGTTTAGACTTTGATGATGTGCAATTTACAAACACAATGTCCCCAACGCGATATTTCGTTAGTCCACCTGTTATCTTTGGTCCTTCTGTTGGTAGAACTAAAAATTAAAAAAAAGAGAGAGAAAAAAAATAAAATGCAGATAAAGGTTTTTTTTAATTCAACAGTTATTTACTGCTGATAGAACTGTATTTCGATCAGATCTAACCTTGCAGCATTGTTTCGCCATGATTAAGATTTGCGCTAAATTCACAATGTTGACAGGTTAGGTTTGCTCTAACAAGAACCATATCACAATACGGGATTACCTATCTCATTTTTTTCCAAGAGATGCTTGGATCCAACCTTATTTCAAGTAACTTAAAATACCTTATAGGGACTGATGTTGCTACTTTGTAAAAAATAACTAATGAAAATATTATTAAAAAGTCACTTTCAGCAAACATAGCAACGTAACTCACTTTTTAAATTTAATAGTAGTGTATGAACTTAAATCGTCAAATATTTATCAAGCATTACTATCAAGCACAATCTGAATCCCTATTACCATTGTTTTTCAAAGAAATTTCCATATACATGCTGGTGGTACAGCATGTACGCTTTGAGATCTAAAATGTGTAATAAGCCAGCTCCCCTTTAATAGCATATTTAGCTCTAAGACATAAAGTAATAGGTTATAGTTTTGAATATAACCTAAATAACTTTTTGAATATAACCCTCAAGAAATAGCCACCGTTTTAAGATAATCGTAAAAAACTCAGCATAATTCAAACATTTTTTGCAAAAGAGATATTTGATATTTCATAAACCATACAGCTTACTTCTTTCAAGTTAAGTAATGTAATAGTTTTGATTAAAAAAACAGAAACCTGTTAAATTTTCAGAAAATTATTTCATTAAAGAAAAAGCGGTCTTCGGATTACGAAATAATTAATTTCTTAATATTTCTCACATTATTAAAATGAATAAGAAGTGATTTTTGCTTCAGAGAAAGAGAGATAGCAAACACTTTTAATTACGAACCATGTATACTAGTTTACTAATAAGTCCACATTAAGTAAATAAAAAATAAAATGTTTGGAAAATACCTAAAACTTTCATTTCTTTTTCTGCTTCCACCGTCTGGAATTCTGGAGCTTCTGCCGATACTTCGCACCTGTACGTTCCAGCACTGTTGAGGTCTACATGTCTCAGATATACACTTTGGCTGCCTGATTTTGAGAGCTAAAATAATCCAAAATGAACCCGACTATCAACATGTAAGTTTAGTTAGAACTCATGACTTGTATTCTCTAGCTCTTACTTACTACAAGCTGTTCCTTAATTTATCAAAAATTATTCCAAAGGTTTTATTTATTTTGATTTTATCTGGAGGGTTATTGATTTAAGGTGGTATCATGTTGTACACTTGGAAAATTCTTTTACATTAACCGGATAATGCTTTTAAATTAACTTCTTGTACATGAAACACGTTTTGAGCTATTACAATAACGTCCCAAGTAGCACACTTCGTTTTTTAAAAGTTGTAAAATGGTTATTAACGTTGTAACAACCGCTTAAAAACGTTTATAAAACGTTTAAAGGTTTTTTGTTTAAACCTGGTACCAACGTACCTGGGTTGTTTACTGGAGTACAGGGTGGTTATAACCTGGGGCTACCTGGGGTACTTACTATGCATGCTTGTGTATTTCTCCCAAATTTCCTTGTTTGTTTCTCGTTATTCAATACGTTGATTCAATTTCTATAGCATCATTTGGTAAATGAGACTTCCAATGTTTTAAAATCTATCGTTGAAACCAAGGTTTTAGGCTTGCTTAGAACAAGTAATTAAGATAAGAAAGTAAAAAAGCAAAATAATACACTTTACAAACAATGTACAGTCATAGAAAAAAAAAACGAAACACTCTGAATTATTCGGCTGCTGTACTTGCCAAGAACAAAAGAAAGGTGTCTTCTGACATGGATTAAAGTCCTCTTTAAAACTATGTGAGTAAAATTTTGATAAGGGGCTATATACAAAGTGAAATGAACTCAAAGTCTGAATTTTCAAATAGGAACCCCTACATTTGGTTACATAATTAGATACGGAGGGCCAAAAGTACGCTGGGTACCAAGCGGCATCATTTTAGGACCAGTAGAACAAAAGTTATGACCGACCAAATAATTAGGGACCACCACCACATTTAAATTGTTACTTTCAAGGTCGAAATTTACAAAGAGTAGACAAATCATATTTTTTCAATTAAATTACCTAAAGCTACTTGCAATAACACGTTTGCTTTTCGTAATTAATTAAAAATTCTCGGATTTTGTTAAAGTTATAACATTTTTTGAAATTTGGAAGAGAAAACCCTACTGTGTAGAGTTCAAGGGAAAAACGCAACATTCTATCTTTTTGATTCAACAAAGATAGATGCATACTTTTAGCTACGCACTAACCCATGCAGCACACACCTTCTGGAGAGAGGTAACAACTTAAAAGTGACCTCTTGTATTTATATAAACTACTGTATTAGGATTGGTAAAAATGTTAAAACCGTGGCTCAGAATTTAAAAAAAACGTTTAATCGTTACAAATTATTCCAAATAACCTTTCGAATTACCATAGTTTTCCATGAAAATCAAGTTTTCACGTAAAAAGTTTTCTGAATTGCTACATGTTGCAAGAATGCAGACTTCTCACTAATGGACAAAAAATTGGATTGTCTACCAGTTAAAAAATGTACTCAGCAGTTTTATTAATCGTTTCGCTTTCAACGTATTATAACTGTTTAAAACTAAATACTATATAAAAACGCTGAGCATGTTCTGCTACTGGTGGATTAGTATATTCCTCTTTCTTTGCATAGAAATTCCCTGCTATTGTTTCAGTTTGCACAGTTGTATATGGTCCCTAAAAATGGTTCTTTTAGCATATCTCAAAAACTACTGGATATTTTGAACTCCCATTTTGGATTCACCTTTGAAACCCCTTCTAGATTGTTTCTCCATCAAAATATTATATGGTTCCAGATCATCATTTTTTCAAATATTAATTTCATAATTCATAAAAAATTCAAAATTTTATCTGAGAGGAAGTCAATGACGTTTTTATTGTTGGGTTGGTTCATACTTTGATATAAAAAAAGAAACTTTGCCGTACCTATCGTGGTTTAGGTATTATATGCCCAAGTATCAAAAATATTTTTAACATTACGGGACGGTTTTTTCTCAGTTCAATTGCGAAGCAACGGCTGGTGCAAATTTAAAACGATTTGGTATACAAAGTTAAATGATGTTGCTGATCACAAATATGCGATAAAAAAGGAGGGTTTTCTTAGAAAATTTCAAAGTTGATGCCGATTTTTATATGAAGACGACCCCTTAACAACAATTTACTAATAGATATGTATAGAGCACATTATTCCTGAAAAAATAACATATTACACGTGTCTCTAGTGTTAATAGGCTTCGAATACGAGCGAGTGTTTCGTTTTTTTTTCTATGACTGTACATTTACCCGCTTAATGGCATAGCCATTTTGCCACGAAAAAATATTCTAATAAGCGGGATATTCCATTATCCGGGATGAAAATAATGTATTGTATCTATTTGGTACACTGAGAACTTATTATATTAAGCTGGATATTCTTTTAACCGATATTCTAATAAGCGGGTTCGACTGTACAATATATTATGAAGAGCATTTATTGAAAACCGTGTTGGCTTGTGCTTTGGTAAATAAAAAATATCCTACTTTTAGATGAAACAGCCAAAACTGTAATATGTAAGTAAAAAAATGATTGCGAGTCGATATAATTGTTTTAAAATATAATAAAAAGCATATCTAAAAATACTTCTAGATTTATGTATTTTTCAAAAATTAAACTCCCATTTAGTTTTCAAGTAAACCTTCTAAGCACATGCAATTTCAAAGAATTTTTTAATATCTTTCATATTCTTTTTTTTTCCTTTCATCTATTTACACGAGTTCATTTTTTTAACGTCGGTGTAAGTTAAATGGACCCTAAAATAGTTGCATTTAAATGAAATATTGTGAAGTAAATATTTAAAGTATTAAACTTTTAACTTTATTGCCCCCCCCCCCCAAAGCGAAATGTCAAATCACATACTTCAATTTCATAAAATATAGTTATTTTTATTGCAAATAGCAGTCAAGCAATTTATAATATCCTATACATATAATACAGTGAATATTATACTAAGAAACTGCAATAAAATATAAAGATTTAACATTTTATCACAGCATACAACGCAATGTTTAAACAGAAAAAATGCAATCATTTCTTTTTCCGCTTTTACTTCTGCTTCTCAGAAAACAAAATCCCAAAAAATATCAAAGTAAAAATCCAAATCGTTGAACCCTCTTGGGAACAACCGCGTTCAGCTTTTGGAAAATTTATGCCGTCTTGAATCTGTAGATGTTTTGAGCGGACTTCTTTATAGTTCCCAGTATTTTTCGTGTTTTCTTCAGCGTGCTACAGAAACGTAACCCATTCAAATCCTTGGGGGTTATCGGAATAGATTTCTTGTTTAGAATTTACTTGTGGGAACAAGATATTTTGTGAGCAGCATGTATAAGAAACTTTTTTGTCAATGGTTTTTTACTTTGTGCAAAGTTCCAAGAATATCAGTGATCTAGTTTTTAAAAGGTAGTAGTTTATTTATAATGATAATTCGTATATGAGTGGGCTGTTGGTTGTTAATCTAGTATTAAATTGACGGTAAAATCGAAAAGACTCTGATCTAAAGCGTCAGCCATTAGTCCGTTGGTGATATTTTGCTTTCTATGAAGTTACGGCCAAGTGTAGATGGATTTATTTCCATGATGAGCATAAACAGTCCTTTAAATACTCAAAAAATTACTTTTATTAAAGGATTTTAATTTGCGTGTATGTATTGAAGAAATGTATTAAAATCATGGGTTTGCGGCCCAGTTAACGGTACAGAGAAATTATATGGACGTATCATGTTCAAACCTGCCTAAAATCTCGTTTTAACCATTTTCATATTCGCCAACATAAACGCAAATTCATTAATTAGTATATCTATTCTGTTTTACAAACAAAATAACGAATTATCGATTTGATATCGTTTTACCGTTGAGAGAACTTTGTTCACTGAAAATTTTTACTTCTTTCCAGGTGTTCTCAGTAATAGGGTTAAATACTTTAATTAAATACAAAAAAAATGTGTCTTACTAACAGTGTGGGTGACACTTTTAATGGCTCATTATGGATTGAAAACTTTCGTAAATGTTGGTGCATTGTATTAACCACTCTAAATATATGGTTTAAGGCAGAATTTGTTGTTTTCCGTCTTACTAGAAGTATGTTTAGAAGAATAACGTATTTATGCTAATACATCACCAAACTCATGAATACTAACCACTTTGTCTTGCAGTCGTCTTCTTATGACACAAAAAGAGCTGCTAAAACTTAATTTATAAAAGTCTAACAGAATACTTTTTTAATTAAACTATTAAAATATTTGAATGCTATGGTAACACTTTCAATTGGAAAATTCATTTATAGGCACGATGCTAAATTGAGAGTAAAACACATTTAATGACTCTTCTTTATTAATTAAATATTGTATTTAAACATCAGAGTGCACAATTATTTTATGTTAAACATGGCTTTTGTACCAAAGCCAGCATATAATGTACAATTTAAGAAACGGACTTACATCTACTCGTACGCCTTGTAGAGGAAGAAACTGTCCAGGAGGCCAATCGTTAGGAACGTATCTGTAGAACTCAACATCATCTTTGTACCATTTAACAGAGTAGAGTTTGTCTTCGTCAAGTAACTCATAGCTGCAAATTAACTCCACAGATTCTCCTTGAGTCGTGGGATTCGGCACATCCATCATCAGCATCCGGATAGCAGCCAAGCTGATTGTGACTAGAAATGGATGAAAACATACCTTTGAAGGTCGAGAACGAACATGAGTCTGGCTGTTTGTCAAAACAAAGCTTGTCTAAATTTTAGATTCAATTAGTAAGTGAGATACTCATGATATATTCTCCCATGTTGCGCACTACTAATATGTTTTATATAACAGTCAAGCTAATTTTTTTACGTAGAAGAATACCTCAAAAAACAAGTTACTAAAAGTTGTTGAAAGAAATACACTAATGCCCAGAATTGCTTGATTTTGAAACACAAATGTTTTTGCATGTATAGACAATTGTATCTGGCTAAATTTTTAAGAATATCTACTGTTTTCCAGAAAATTAAGTAATTTAAGGAAATAATCAGTTAGTTTCTCTCCTCCCCCCCCCCCCACAAATTTACCATATTTTAATGATGCAATACTTTTTTCTAAATTTTATGGTTTATAATTTCGTATTTGTGATATTTTCAAAAAGCGTCAATTTTTTTTAAATTTATGTTTGGAGTGTGGATTTTGTTTAAAAAAAATCGATATATTCTAGCATATTCTTCCAACCTCTTTATTTTTGGAAAATTAACCAAATCTGTGCTATGAAATATTACCGTAAAGTCGGGTTACTTGGACCCACAAGGAAGTTACTTGAGCCCACACTAAAATGATAAAATCTGGGTTTGGTACTAGCATTAGAGACTGCAGAGTGCTTCTACCTAGAGGAAAAACGAGGAACTACGTGCAAGTCTTCAACTAATAAGTACCAAACCTAGATTTTATCATTTTACTGTAATGGGCTCAAGTAACCCCTTAGGGTCCAAGTAACCCGACTTTACGGTATTTTAAAATATTCGAATAAATTTAAAAACATGCATCTACGTTCGAAGTGTGTTTCTAAAGTTCTTATACAATGCGCGACAAGTAAGATGTTGACACACTTTTAACTATGTAGAAACTTGGTTTAAGATATGATACGTGCGTAATATGTCTTCATAAGAGTGATAACTTCAATCAGGAGCTGTAACTGTGTTCGCTAAGCTGATTTAACATTTTAAAATAATAGTTAATTATGATAGTTTACGATAAACCAATCTTCAAAATCCATCAAATTATCAAGCTCAAATTATATTTAAAATCACCCTCTCCATAATTAAATTACATTAAGAAAAATGTTGATTACTCTACTTAGTTTAGAAGAGAAATATTGTTAGGACAAACTTTTAAGCATTCTTAATCACCATCTCAGCATCGTAATAAACCAACGACATGGAAATAGTTGCTCGATTTCATAATCCAGAGTTGAAAAGTAAAGAGCTTATCTTACATCTGCCGAGAACCATCAGGCTAACATAAATGTGCAACAAATTAAATTGCTAATCCATGTAGGACGATTTCCGACGCTTGCAAATCATTTCTGCTAAGCTATTCCAAGATTTACCAAATAACAATTCTTAATAAGCGACTATACTTTGAAAATGGAATAGGATATAAAGGATAATGCTTACCAACCGCCTGTGTGTTATGCTTGGAGTTAATATGTGATTGAAATAGGATTTGTGAAGCCCGTAAACTGGTATTCAAAAGCCGCCTTGCGAGATTTTAACTTTTATGTATGGGTGTGCTGATCATCCAAAATGTACTTAAGTATGATCACTGTACTTTCTATTTTCTAAGAAATATTTCCCGGTAGTTCTGCTACAAATCTTAAGTTCCATTGTTTAGTTTGATGCTAATTAATAATTCAAGGTATTACTTTTTCATTACGTTAAATTGCTTTCCTAAATTTCAAATTATATTAAGGTATAAGTTTTTAAGAATAAGTGATAAAAACAAACATTGCTGCGTCACAGTATCTTGTTTAGCGTCTAAGAAATGCTTACACAATTACGGTAAATACCATCCACGCCAGGGGAAGAAGAAATGTACGCACACTTCAAAAAATAAGTTGTTGTTTTAACAGTATAATACTGAAAGCAGAGGTTTCAGTTTAAAACTAAAATCGCAGTAATAAACTGTACTGCAAAATCAGCAATTTTACAGTTTATTACTGTAAAATTAACAATGCTACAGCTTATTACCGTTAAATTAGCTGTAATATACTGTAAAAAAACAGTGTAATACTGGCAGCAGAGGTTCCAGTTTAATACTGTAAAATGCAGAGTAATAGAATGTGAAACTAAGTATTTTACAGTTTATAACTATAAGCTAGCAATTTTACAGTTTACTACTGTAAAATTAAGTTTTACAGTTTATTGCTATAAAATTACTGTAATAATAGCTGTATCATACTGTAAAAACCACATTATTTTTTTACAGTGCAGATAAAAAAGGAAAAATGACGCCACAAAATGTTGGCAGTTTATGAAAAAGTTCCTGGTGGTTAGCTTACAAAAATTAGAAATATAACAATGACGAAACGAGCCGCTTTTCAATAATTCTCGAAAAGGTGACGGATTTTAAGGAAGAGTTCACAAAAATGGGAAACATTTGGTTTCAATCTTTACCGTTTCTAAGAAGTGAGTCATGATTCTTTGTTAACAATTAATTTTGATTCATCGCCTTTCGGAGAATCAGTAAAATGTAGCTCATTAGGTCGCTGATATCCTTCTAAATTTTTTTGATATACAACTGGATTTTTTTTTAAGTGGCCGCGTGTATATGATTAAAAAAAAATCTCGTTATAAATTACTATCATTCGCATGTACGCAGGGAAAAATTATTTGCTCTAAATGCTCATCTTAATATATAAAAATTAAGTGTGCCTGTGTTTGTGGCCAATGGACTCCTCAGCTACAGAACCGATTTTAACCAAATTTTGCACGCAGTTTCAGTTTGGTCCAACTTAAATGATAGGATAGTTTTTATCTCAATTTAGGACCGCAATATATTTTTTATTGCAAATTATCTATTTAGCTACCAGCTTTTCTGTATTCTTGGCTTCTATAAGATAAAATCTGCTGCTGGGTTGTCAGTTGCGTCGGAAGCAAAAAGCAATAGTGGTAACGATCAAGGACGTCGAATCGGTTTCTGGCATATTCGTCCCGATTCTCTTAATTTAAATAGTGCGTGTAACTATTATTAAGTCAATATTCGAAAAAGTATTATTTGCTTACTTCTCCTTTACTTAATTCAATTTATAAAAGCAGTTTAGATACTTAACATATGCTATTTTGTGTGTTTTAAAAATATTTTTCACTCATGTTTAGGTACAAATATTTTTTCAGGAAAATTATTTTAGTGAAAATATCATACCTTTTTCGAGCTTTGAGTTATAAAATATTCATATTGTTTAGTTATTTTTATGTCAGGTGTATTTAGGCAAAGTAAAGCTTATTGCATTATGTGATCTTTTACCTATGTAATATTTAAATTTTTAGTGATTTAGTTTTTTTCCTTAATAAATACAAATGTATTCTTGGACGACAATTTGCACATTTATAACCGTAGGTAGTACGGTAGTTCGCTCAGTATATAAAATTTTTAACTAAATCATACCTTAGCCACAGCAACGCGTGGTCGGGTCAGCTAGTAGTTCAATAAATTTTCAAAATGTTATTAACTTTCAAAGTGTGCCAATATTTTTGATGAAATAATGTACATTTTGGAGCACATTTTGTCTTCAAATCTTAATTAAAGATATTATCTTTCAGAAGAGTCCAGTTTATTAATTTTCTCACCTAATATACTACTTGAAAACTTAATAATATATGTTAAATGGTTGATGACACTTGTGTAAATCATGCATTAATATCATTTCTGACACTGATATGAGAGCATGTTTGCCAAATATTATTTTCTAGTACAGCTTGATTCTTAATAAACGTAAGATTAATAGATTTCTTGATATCCTGTAGGACTAAATCGTTCTCTCATCACTTCTTATCATGCCAAGTACGATTTGAACACCCTACTTTAATGCAGCTCATGGGAGATTTTACCTATTTGGCTAAATTTCAAATTTTCTGCTTCGCGAACCGCAACCATTGGTATGATCGGAGATATAAACTCAGTATTCGAAGCGCTTGTTTACCAGCATTTCAAAACGAGTATATTAAGCTCGATTGGATAAAACTGGGAGAGGAGTTTGTGACTACTTAAATGAGTAATGATATTTGCTGGGAGATGGATTAATTCCAAATTAGAGGAACTGTAGAGTGGGATCCATCACAAATTTCTAAGTCATTTCAGTGTGCAGTCAAGAAACTCATTTCGTGAAAAAACTAGTTAAAAACGAATGATTTTAACAGGAAAGAAAACAATATTTATTGTAATGTTCGTCATTTTGGGTAGCATAGTTGCCGAATAATACACAAGCAAAAAACTTCAGCAAGAATATTATCCACTAATTTTTCTTTAGATATGGTAAATTATTATTAATTATTATCCGTTTTTGGTTGTGCCTCCGAAAGATGGCCGATGAACAGAAAGCAGAAGCAGGTCACCTTATTTTTATTAGGTAAAATCAGCGAAAAAGAGTAAAGCTTTTACGCTCGTGCGTTTTCGCTGATCTTACCAACTACAAAATGAAGTATTTCGTTTCCACTTATAGTTCATTCATCGTCCCTCCGTAGACAATTTTATCTTCGATGAAATTACTCTCGTTTACTGAAATAGCTGGTCCTTTTGCTTAGTTTGGCATCTGATCATCAAAGATTAAACGAGTATCCTCTACAAATACAATAGAACGCAATCGTCCCTAGTGGGCGCTGGCATTTTCACGTAAAAGCATACAGTTGCAAAAATATTGGTCTGATAAAAGTTTGTTGTCTTCTCTCGTATATTAAATTATTTGGTATTAAAGTCGGCAAGTTATCATACACTCATGAATACTTGCCGACTTTTTGATTGCATAATCTTCCAGTAAGAAAATACTGATTGAATGAAAGTAAGAATAAATGAATATTCAGAAAAATCGGGAATTTCATGACTGGTTGGAAAAAAAATAAATATTTAAAGAAGTTTTTATTTATATCAAAGAAATATTTCGATTTAAGGTGAGAAGGATGAGCAAAAAATGGTCAAAAAATCGGTCTTTCTTTGATGATATTTCTAAAAACTATATGATTGAAATGCATGTTATTGCTATTGTAAATAAATAGCTTTACCATATTTGTGGAGAATTTGTATTAAAACTAATTTAATAATGAAATATACAACAGTAAATGTTGATTTTCTCAAAACATAATTTTACGCGTGTTTACAAATTTTATACTGCTCTAGTGTAAAAAATTATTATTTAAATTTGCTAAAAATTTTTTGCCATGTACTTAAGAGGTTTGTTAACATTTTGTTTGGAAGGAATTTTCTAATTTATTAGCTGTGTCGAATATATTTGCTATGTTTTTTTGAAATTTTTTATATATTTTACAAAAAAAAAAGAATCAGATTTTAGTTTTTTCTTTTTTTTTTAATTTTTGCCACAATATATAGAAAAAGTACTCCCAAAATTTTATTTTCTGGTGTTTTATGTTCCACATTTTGCTTGTATTTTGTCATTTTGATGAAATTTCAGGCGCGAGGATTAATACAGAAAAAGTGTCAAAATTCAAATTTTAAATTAAAAAAAAAATTAATTTTAAAATTTTTCAATCAAAATTTTTATATATGTTAGTGCTATCAACATATAGCTATGCTGCAAATTTCAAAGAAATTCATTGAAAATTGCTAAAGAAAAAAATGATAGTCCCTTGTCGCCTTAAGTAGTAGCACCATTATTGTAATTCAAATTGTAAACACAAATTAAGTTTAATGTAAGAATGAAGGCTTTCACGGCCGGCGTAAATATTAGTTAAGGATTCCGGGCTGTTGTGCCGTGGTCTGAATGGCTTTAATCCATACGTTTCGATCGCAACTGCGGCGGTCATCTTCAGTTAATACAAGAATCAAAGAGCATCAGAGAAATTGCCGGCTGGGTCAGACTGAAAAGTCGGCGATCGCGGAGCACACTTTCAGTAATGGAACCCATGATATAAAATTCAAAGAGGCCAAAATTATTTCGCGTACTGCAAATTTTTCCCCAGATTGAATAGAGAGCCCATTGAAATTTTCAAACACCCAAATAATTTTAACAAGAAGGAGGAAGAAGTAAAGGTTAACAAGCTTTGGCATCCAGTCATCTGTCAATCCCGAGCCGGAAGGTAGAGGGAGCAGCGTTTTCAATTTAAAATCTTGCAGCAGTTCGAAATTTCGCATCAGTCGCCAAATTAATCAACGACACCCACTGAAGATGACCGCCGCAGTTGCGATCGAAACGTATGGATTAAAGCCATTCAGACCACGGCACAACAGCTCGGAATCCTTAACTAATACAAATTAAGTTATTATAAAAAAATAAATAATGTCTACAGACATACTATTAATAAGTATATAAATATATTGATGTGTGACACTGCTTGTCATACAGCAATATATTTATTAATAGCTATATGTTATCTTTACTGTGTATTTTCACTGCAAAAAAAAAAAAAAAAATGTGTAATCTAACCACTGTTTATGGGTGTAACATTACACAACGTCTGGAGTAAGTCGTTCCTATTCTAAGAAAACTAATTGCTGGACGAAAGTTTCACGTAGCCCGTGTAAAGCGCATGAGTTAAGACAGACATCAGCGCAGAGCTCTTTAAGTCGAAGAAACGCAGCCAAGACGCGCCTTAACTGGCTCAATGGTGAAACGCGCTTTCTTTGAGATCGCTTTGTACGCAGTAAGTACACAATACGGGGTTCGGTCCTATTACGTGCAATTTAAATAACTTCCGAATGTACAAATTTGATTGGTAGTAGGAAAGTATGAACCTGAAAAACATTATGTCAACAAATAATTGAAAGTAATTTTGCAGCCTGATGACTGCTCGTTTTTTGTTTTTCTTTCTTTTGACAGAGAGTTCTGATGTCAACGGACTCAGAAATTAGTGAAACGTATTCCCCAGAATTGAACCCCATGGATTATTCTGGTTGGTCCGTCTTGGAGACAAGGGTGTGTACTGAACCTCATAAAACTTTGGTATCCCTACAAGAATTCTTATGGAAGGAAAGGGATAAAATATCAATAAGTGAGTTGTGGCCCGTAGCCAAAAATTTTGTGACACGTCTAAAGCTCTGTATTAATACTAACGATAGCCAATTTGAAAACGCTTAAATATATTAGACAAAATAATGCATTCATACCTATTTTGAAGTTTGGTCGCAATATTTTCATTAGCAACAAAGTTATAATGTACGATGTGTGTCTAAGTTATTTCTTGTCCCCCTGTATATACATATGTGCATGTGCGCGCTTGCGCTCGAGCATGTGTGTGTGTGTGTGTGTATTAATTCATAATACATATCGACAAATAAATAGATTGCATCCGTTTCCTGATTTTGATTTGCCAGCTCAATAAGGTTAAAAGCATCTTCAACTAGATTATCTCCGCTGGACGAAACTCAGAATTATCTGCTTCATAAAGCGTAACCAGAGATATAATCGAAGATATAAACTCTGTGCCCAAGTATCCTGTTTACACGCAGTCTCCATAATGATTCCATTAAGCCCGATTTACTAAAACTAGAAACGGGGATTCGGAATGCTTAAATGAGTAATGATATTTGCTCTAAGATGTATTGCCACTGAATTAAATGGGCATACAGACTTAAAGTTTCGCGGTTCCGAAGCGGTAATCGCTTAATGCAAATCTTCCTTATTATAGACAAAAATTTAATCGCAAAGTATTACATGCTTTGTTAATTTAATCAAGCATTTGAAGCGAAGAAAATTTTAATTGTTAAAAGGTTTTAGAGAAAATAATTAATAGTTACTATTATTATTATGGTTAATGATTTTTTTTTTTTTTTTTTTGACAGAAAGGTTAAGTTTTTTAAGTGATTTAGTAAAAAAATGAACTATGGAGTAAGAAAAAACAAAAGTATGTCATACAGAATTGAAAATTTTTTTATTCACTTGAGTACATGCCGAACAGAATGTATCAAAGTATACACTGTATATTTTACTGTGTACTAGGCATTTAAAAATATATGAGTATATTGTTTAAATATATTGTTGTAAATATATGAGTATTGATTGTTCTTAAAAAAAAAAAAAAAAAAAAAACGCTAAGCCGCTACTGATTTGATTTCTTATGCCCTTTCTGAAAGAAGCGATCATTTAATTGCATAACTCTTCCACTTCTGTTAAATGGGAGGTTTGATTGTGTTCAAAAGTATTATTTTATTTGCATTTATTTATTTTAAAAGTTTACTAGATGAGATGTGTTTGCAGTATGGTTTCAGAAAAGGTAAATCGTGTGCTACTAATTTATTACATTTCTACGACAAGGTTACCTTGGCTTTAGATAGCAAAAAATGCGTAGATGTTGTTTACATAGATTTTCAAAAAGCTTTCGATAAGGTACCGCATGTAGCACTACTCAGCAAATTAGCTGGTATAGGGGTAGGAGGTAAAATTCTAGTTTGGGTTAGGAATTGGCTGACAGGAAGGAAACAAAGAGTAGTTGTTAGGGGTAACTATTCTAAATGGAGTGAAGTTTTAAGTGGGGTTCCCCAAGGATCAGTTTTAGGTCCCCTTTTGTTTATTATTTTTATGAATGACATTCATGAAAATGTTTCTGGAAACATGAATTGTTTTGCCGATGATGTCAAACTTATGGGGGTTGTAGAAAATGACGAACAAATAAATCAGCTGCAACAGGATTTGGATCATATTACTAAATGGGCAGACAAGTGGGGTATGGCAGTTAATGTTGGGAAATGTCAAGTGCTGCATTTCGGTCATGGAAATAAGCATACAAGCTATTATTTACAGGGTTCAGTCATTAGTAGGGCAGATAATGTTATGGATCTAGGTGTCTTAATAAATCAGGATTTCAAGTCCAGTCAACAGTGCAGCATAGCTAGTAACAAAGCCAATAGGATGCTTGGGTTTATTAATAGATCTATTTCAAACAAATCTAAGAAGGTTCTTCTGCCTCTATATAGAAGTTTGGTAAGACCTCATTTGGAGTATGCTGTTCAGTTTTGGTCTCCTTATCTGAAGAAAGACATTAATTTATTGGAAAGGGTACAAAGAAGGGCTACAAGGTTAGTAAATGGATTTTCTAATTTAGACTATGATTCCAGACTTAGAATGCTTAATATGTATAGTCTTGAGCAACGGAGAACCAGAGGGGACATGATTCAGTTATTTAAATTTATTAAAATGAATGATGTTGCAGGGTTGGATTTTTGCAAGGAAAGCAGGACAAGGGGTCATTGTTTTAAGCTGTTTAAACCTCAGGCGAACCTGGAAATTCGAAAAAATTACTATTTTAGCAGGGTAGTGGGAACTTGGAACAGCTTACCGGAAGAGGCGGTAAAGAGCAATGGAGTAGATGGCTTTAAGAGGGCCATTGATCTTCATTGGGGTCTTTAATTTGACTAGGACCAGCCAAGTTGGGCCCTGAGCCTGCTGCTGGTCGCCACATTTGTATTGTATTGTATTGTATTGTATATTTCGTATTAAAAGTTTAACTCTCTCTTATCCCCATTTCAACTCAAATTACTTGCTATATTTGATAAATTTTAGAAACTGTTGATGATTTCGAGATTTTGTTTAAGATGTTTTTCTTTTCTATTCTTTTTTTCTTTTTTTTTTTTACATTTCAGGGAGCAATGCTATAATTTTATATCCTTTGCTTACATAGCATTCCCCTTTTACTTTTGTAAATAAGTACCAAATTAGTTTAAAAAATCTTGAGTATGCACTCCTTGAGTCCCTACCTCTTTTTTAAGGATTGTACTATTCGTGCAAAATAAATATCATTACCAGTTTTCCAGATGACAGTTTTCTGTAAATATTCGTGCAAGAGTCGTCACTAAATGGGGTTTTACTTAAGTATATGCGAAACATCGGCTTTTTAAACTGAATTAGCCCTGATTTACGATGAGAAAAAGGAAATATTTCGTCAGTAAATTTTGTTTATTAATAACATAGCACCCTGAAATCCCAGAAAAATGTTTAAATCAAATCATAAAAATCTTCACTTTCAGTATTTATTTTTTTACATTCAAAAGTAGTAACTAATTTGGGACAAAATATTGTATCTAAATATAACCAATGCGAACCGTTGACCTTCAAAACTAGTTTACTGCTGATTTCAGGAGGGAATACTTGGCAAGTTTATGTTGTTGGTTGTTGGCATATCACCTTAAAATATCTATAAAATGTTATATAAAAAAGCATTTGTTTCAATGTTCAAAATAAAACAAAAATGTGGCAACCAAATGGGGATACAGTTTTTTACCTAATTGTGAAGGCGGCAAATCAGAGAAAGAGTAAAATCGAAGATGTGTTCATATGTATGTCATTCAAATGCCGCATTAATATTTAACTGAAAAATTGAACGAAGGTTTAAAAGCATAACTTATTTTACTACAATAACTTGCTATACCGCTGTACATTTTATCGCTTAATAGGTATGTTCAGGCCCGTCATTTAGGGGGGGGGGCAGGGGGGTCGATTCCCTCCTGGCTTATAGAAATTAATGTATTTACATATAAGTGGGCGTGGTTTTAGCTGTTTTCCGATGAAATTGAATCGTGTTTTTACCCTTTGCCCCCCCCCCCCTCCCTCTTGAAATGACGTCCCTGGGTATATTGCAGTTTTTTTCTTTCCTTTGAAGAGTTAAAGATAATACAACTTCGTTCTTATTTTGAGATTTCTTAAAAAGTAGAAACTTGATATTTGTTTGGAAAACTCTTTACCTTCCCATTTTATCCAATAAAACAAACTGGGATGTTCAATTCTTCTGAAATCGATGCATTTTTAGGTAATAATTGCTTGAATTCTTATTTCACCAAAAAGTCATTGGATTATTTAAAATTATTTTTATACACTGCAAAAAATGAATCGTTGTTTTTACAATATAAGATTGGCAGACGAGGTTCCAATTTTAAACTGTGAAATGCACAGTAATAAACTATAAAACTAGAAATTTTACAGTTTCTTACTGTAAAGTTTGCAATTGTACCGTTTATCACCGTAAAAATAAGCTGTATTATAATGTAAAAACGGCTGTATAATACTGGCAGCAAAGGTTCCAGTTTAAAACTGTAAATCGCACGGTAATAAACTGTAAAATTAGCACATTTTACAGTTTATTACTGCAAACTAGCAGTTTTACAGTTAATTACTGACATTAGACATTTTAACAGTTTATATCTATAAAATTAGCTGTATTATACTGTCCAAACAACATTCATTTTTTAGTTTACTGTTTTAAAAAAGCAATTGGTAAAAGTAATCTTCGTTCGTTGTATTTATTCAGAAATTCATCCTAAAGTAAAAATAAACTACATTTATTGTAAATGCACATGTTAGTAAAAAAACTCATTTGCGTTTTAATAACCTCCGTTATATCGCGTTTTCAGATAAATCGCTCGTTTTTATTGTCTCCCGACAAGCGCATTATAACGATGAGCTACTATAATATAAATTAAAAAAAAAAAAAAAAAAAACTCTCGTTGTTGAAACATGCACCTGAAAAACACCATACCACTAATGCAGCTATTTATTGAAATTTTCAATTAATGATTCACTGTAACAATGAATGTTGTTTTTGCAGTATAATACAGCTAATTTTATAGTAATAAACTGTAAAAATTGCTAATTTTGCATCAATAAACTGTAAAAGTGATAATTTTGCAGTTTATTACCGTGAATCTTACAGTTTCATACTGGAACTTTTTCTGCCAGTTTTATACTGTTGTTTTTACAGTATCACTCAACTAAACTTTACGGCAATAAACTGTAAAATTGCTAACTTTACAGTAAGAAACTAAAACTGTTAGTTTTACAGTTTATTACTGTGCATTTTACAGTTTTAAATTGGAACCTCGGCTGCCAGTGGTACACCGTAAAAACAACAGTTTATTTTTTGCAGTGTTGTATAAATTTTAAAAAAAATCACTTCTAGTTGTTGAAACATGCACCCGAAAAACACCCGACCACTAATGCAATTATTTAATGAATATGTAAATTAAAGATTTAATTACTGTAAAAAAATAAATCAATTTAATGACATATAATGTTTTTAAAAGATGTAGCAAAAAAAGGCAATAAATATAAATAAAAACGATCGTTTGTATTTCTAAACCATGACATTTCCTCGCAACTATAATACACAGAACTTTCCGGCTGCGAAAATACGAAAGGGATTGAGACAAAGTACTTGAAAACCACGTTTGATTTTACGATGGGTTTTAAGGCTCTAAAACTTTACTACCCGTAAATCAAATTTTATAATATTTGCTTATTTTGCTCTTTTAAAACCTCACGTACGTCGTTGTATACACTTTCAGGAATACAATTTCGTTCTAAAGCCGTAGTCACTGATGCATATTTGTAAATATGATAGAATATTAAAACCATCAATGTCAATTTTGAGATAGTAAACATTGCTCTTCCCGTAATTTATGAAGATGCCTGTACTCGGCCTATCGTTAGAAAACTCTAGTGATTCTTTCGTTTCTGCTGCAAGGGCACTAATTGAATTTGTGATTATAACTATACGGCGCAAGTTTCAGGTGATGTTGCAAAAAAATTAATGGTAATAAAATGTTTATGTATAAAAAGTTTACATTATTTATTATGGTTTTAAAATTCAAATCGAAAAAAAAACAACTTATTTGTGTTTATTAAGATGTTGTATTTTTTTCGTTTTTTTCCTATTTACGACATCACCATTTCTTTTGCTTTATTAATTGAAATAAATGTATAACAAACATTGCAGTTTCGGTTTTAAGAAAACTCTAATTTTTGGTTTAAGCGCTTGATTTTTTCTGTAGGCGGTAATTTCAGGGTTAATTTCAGTCGTGTGTCATATAACAAATTTGCGTGTGCGTATTTTGATCCCGGCAAGTCTCTGCGATCATAATATTTTGTTAAGATAGATTTGTGTTGAATGTTTCTTGGTTTAATGCTATAAATTGTCAAAACCCACAATTTTCACAACATATTTGAATAGTTAGTATTATATATATATATATATATATATATATATATATATATATATATATATAGTAAACAAAGCACATACTTCATGAACTACAGAGATGAATCGAAGTGTTCTCTGGATGCTTACTGCATACTGTTGCTAAATGGCTACAGATATGTATTATGTCCTAGATTTTTTCCAAATAATTATTTTGATGTAAAACGCATCTTAAACAAAAGATAAACGTTTATTTTATTCATGTTATTTCTTTAAAAGACAAAGAAAAATATTTCCTTGTAAAAAATAATGCCAAAACTTGGTACTTTAAGTGATTTTAAAAGCTATCCATATGGATTCATTTAAGAGCATGTAACAGACCAGTACTGCCATGTATGGAGGATAAATGGTGATAATTGCTTTATAGTCAATACTTGCTTTTTATGCATTGAGTTGCCTTATGACTACATTCTGCTATTCATAAGGAGGACAAATTGTCAATGTATCCCATTGGCAACACCATGAAGTGTAGGGTTAAAGCTTGGTCCATTAAAGCCTGACATTTTTTTCCAAAGATATTTCGTATGCTGGTAACAAACAGTGTTTAATGGACAGGAAAAATAATTAAAAAAAAACATTATGTAGAAAATAAAGTTTTTATTAAGGAAAGAAAACTCGTCCCTTAAAAGTTACGATAGACCCCAGAGGGTACATACTTTTTTTATTGAATTTTTGTTCTGCCTACAATATAATATTAAAAACGACATTTTACAAGAATAAATAAAACCAGCAATTAACATAACCTGGGAAGCTGGGAATAACTTTGAAAACATAGTTTTTTTTCTTGAGATTGTGAACGATGGAATTTTTGATAAAGATCATATTAAAACTGCTATAGAACACACTTTACAATGGTTATATGCTGCAATCTGTTAATAACGAATTGAAATAATACCAAGGTACTAATTGAACACTATTGTTAGGTTGAAATGTTCATTTTGGGGAAATTCAGACCCTTTTTTGGACCGTCCCTAAAAAGGGACGCTAGGCATTAATGGGTTAAGACCGGATGTGACACATTTACTGTAATACCACCAAAAAAAAAAAAAAAGCTTGATAGTGTTAAGACACAAGTTTCATTAGAATTCTGTGAGAAATGCAATCCGTAGAAACAAGGCTTCACTAGATAGCGTTTTATCTGTATAAGACGCTATCTAGTGAAGCCTTGGTTGAAGCTTGTAACACCATCAGATGTTTCTAATGTTTATGTTTATAAATAAAATAGTTAGCACACATGAACGGATTATTTCGATCAAGTTGTTAAAGAGAGTGGTATGGTTATTAAGTTTGAATCAGAAACGGAACACATTAATAATCATCTCTTCATTTCGATTGGAGCTGAGGGATCAAAATGTGCTGAAGCATGACTTGTCCTTGCGTTCTGCACCATCTGATATTGTGCCCTTTCACCCTAAGCGTAGTGCACACTACGTATATTAGTGAAGTAGTTTTGCTTAGGCATATACATCACTTAGCATGATTTTATGTCTCTTAGTTGAAGCCTTTTTCATTTGAAGCAAATATTGCGTGCTGACAAGGAAATTACTAACAAAATATTAAATTATTCTTTTAAATTTCAGTTTAAATTGCTTATTACTAGGTTCATTCAAAACTGCTGCTATACGAAGAGTTTTTTTAAATCTGACTTTACGGAATTTCGAAAGCAAAAATTTTGAGTGTAACAGCTAATGCTTAAAATAATGAAACGGGAATGGTATTAGCCTTTTAAACTAAATGTTTTTTTTTTGTTTTGTTTTGTTTTTTACATTTGTGTTCAACATATTTTTACATATGGCTTTAAAAAGGGCAATAAATTTAGATGCTTTGCACCTTTCTTTTTCTTTGTTTTCCATTTTAATTCACCTTTAAAGACGTTTAATATCTTGTTTCATTTTTTGACTTATTATTTTCATTTAAAAGATATTTTATAAGTGCTTAATTACAGGCATAATTTGATTTTATTTAAAAGAGACTTGAAAAAAAAAAATATTGTTATTTTTCTAAATGCATAATTTTATGAAACTACAAATACTATGTTAGTGTTAGAGTTGCAGAATTTGGCCAACTAGGAAACCCTAAGTTTCTCGCACCAACAAATAAAGTATATTTACATTATGCCATAATTCTACACTCTGATAGCATGTATTATTACATCATAGCTTATATGTATTGTTATCAATCTCTTTATTTATACTGTAGATTTAAAGTACAGCAAGTGACGAAAGCAAAAAGATCCTCAGACTTCTCTTGTCAAGCATAAAAGTGCATTTTATGGCAAAAAGTTAGAATACATATATATTATTTCTCCCAGTCACTACATTCGGTTAAACACTCCTCGGGGTAGGTGCGGTGGTGACTAGTGGGGTTTTAATAAATTAAATAAATGTATATTATTATCTGGACTCAGAGTAATCTTATTTGCTGTGTTAAAGATTATTGTTTATTTATGTAAATGTAAGGAATCCTTTGAAAAAATCTTTTGTTTAAAATTTATATAGAAATTAAGTGAGTACTTTTGTCTATATTAAGGTTCAAAAATTGCAACATTGCTATTACTTTAATAAAAAACAATTGATTTCGCAATATTAGAGAAAGTTTCACTCTACTCAAAAAAAAAGTCCTCGGCATATTAACCTACTCAAAAAAAACCGTCCTCGGTTCGCTATCAATGTGGCTGCAATTGTTAGTGTTATTGTTTTTATTAATATTGTTGTTGTTGTTTTATCGTTAACAATATTATTATTATTAACCACAAAAGCATCATCGTTATCTTTTTTAAATTTTCCAAGACAATAAGGAACCTTTATAATTCTCACTCTAGGAATTTTCTATTCTCTTGGTAATAATGCAATAATTAACTCTGTAACAATAATTTTCAAACATACATATATTTTATTCAGTTCTTAGTATTTATGATCTGAAATAATTCTTAGTATTTATGATCTGAAATAATTCTTAGTATTTATGATAGTATAATTCTTAGTATTTATGATCTTAGTACTTATGATCTGAAGATATATGATTAATTTTACTGAATTTTTCAAAAAGCATTTGAAAACCTCTTATCAAATATTACATGGAATCAGCCTTAATAAATTAGTATTTTTGCTTTACATTCGTTTTACAAACATTTAACATGCAAACTGTTTTTTTTTTAATAGTTGGTAATGACATGGTAGTGACAATTTTCATGGACAATTAAGGAACTGAAATATGACTTTTAAATGAAGATAAACAGAAAAGAAATATATTAATCTTCGCAATGCTGGAATTTCAAATTTGACCCTCGTATTATAAGAAGTATACTTTAACGCTATTTAGTCGGAGAATAATGTAATTAATAAGCGGAAAAGCTTTTTCTTTGCCATAAACTGTGAAGAAACAATTCATTGGTTTTAGTTGAAATTTGCTATTTGCGTATGAAATCTAAATTACCACAAGTGTCTCAAAATACGATTTTTTTTCATTTCCTTTAATATATTTGACAGTTTAACATATGAATTTTATGCATCTCAACTCGACAGAAACGATGTTTAGTCAAAACGGTATTTATTTAAATTTAATATTACGAAAACGACACATGTGCTATAAAAGCTCTTTCAAGGAAAAATAAATTAAACAAGTGCAAATATGTTCTTCTTTTCATCCTAAAAGTAAAAACGGAGCGTTTAATTATTCAAATTGAAAACTTTTATTGAATTACTTATTCCCTTTACGTTTATTACTTTTTTATGATTCGGCAGAGACAACGGATTTCTGCACTTCGTAATTTCTTCCCGGAAATTGAAGATACGTGCGAGAAATGATAGCACTTTAAAAACGTAAACTAAGGAAATAGCATAAAAATTTGATTTACAGCTTCGTAAAATTTTAGAACTATTCATAAAAGAGAATTCTGGAATCAAATGCTTCTTCAAAAATGAAATTACTTTTTTCTGCAAATGAATAAAAGATGAAGTCTAATAAAAAAAGCTATTGTTTTAGAGGAATGAAATAAATTCAATTAATTTCCTTAGAGTAGATTTTGAGCGATCATTTTTGAAAATAACTTTATCCCAATTCGCGAAGGCAGCGTATATTTTTGCGATAAAAATTTAGAAACCATAGAATAAAAGTAATGCTAAAAAGCAGAGCTTGAAATATTAGTATACTACCTAAAACTGTGTCCAATTTTTCTTCTTAAATATCGACACTTTTACTGCCACATAACGTCAACACATTATAAAATTAGTATTAATTTGTCCGACATATAAAAGAAAATTAGCGTCTACGGACCAAACACGTTCAGTAGTTTTTCTAAAACATTGCTAAATTTTGCTTTTTGTTTATCAGCATGTACTTTTGTCTAAGAATTTTCACTATTCTCGAGTTTTAAGCAAAACTTTTATGAGAACAAATTCAATTTATTATCCATCACTAAAATCTCTTAAATGAAGTTTCTGCTTTTAAAGAATAATAAAAAAGATGCTTATATGCGGGTACACTGTGAACAGTGAATGTTGTTTTTACAGTATAATGCAGCTCATTTACTGAAAAAATTGCTAAGTATCCCGTAAAATTGCTCATTTTTCAGTAATAAACTGTAAAATTGCTAAGTTTACAGTTTATTGCCATGTGTTTCAGTTTTAAATTGGACCCTCTGCTACCAGTATTATACTGTTGTTTTTACAGTATAATACAGCTAAATTTTACAGCATTGAACTGGAAAATCGCTAACTTTACAGTGAGAAACTGTAAAATTTCTAGTTTTACAGTTTATTACTGTGAATTTTAATTTTAAATTGAACCCTCGGCTGCCAGTATTATACTGTAAAAACATCGGTTTATTTTTTGCAGTGTATTTTTGATCTTATTATGGTTTGTAGAGTATTATTTTCGGATAAGACGATCTGCGGTAAAGCCGACTTGAATTAAAAGGTCCCCCTTGGCGCTCGTTTTAACGGGGTTATAATTTATTGAAACACCTAAAAAGTTTGACTATATGTAGTAGTTAGTAGTTCTAAGTCAATTGGTCTATTTTTGCCTCAAAACTCGATAATAGTTTACATAACTAATGTCTGTTGGCGTGTAAATGAAAAATTCACAATTCAAAATTTATAAAAATGTTAATTTAATGACAAAAATTAAAATTTAAAGATAAACAATTTTCTGGATCATCATCAGACTTACCATAATTAAGTGAAATGTCGTTTTCTTACTATAAGGAGAGTTAACTGGCTAAAGGTTTTTAGCATTTAGTTTTGAATGCATCACCAACAGAAGAAATGCCATAAACAATATTCCAGCTATACATTGGGTAAATAATATTCACTTACTATGCGCGCATATACACTAGCTTAGAGTGTATCATTTTTATGGTACGGCAGCTATGAAATTTAAGCTTATTTCAATGAATCGGTTGCCAGTACTATACTGTAAAACCAACAGTTCTTTTTTTGCAGAATAGAGACTAAATACATTAAGCATAATTTTACTCTAATAGTGCTCATAAATAAAACCGAACAAAATTCTAATTTGCTCTTTCAATTTTTTTCGCTAAATATTATATTTTATTTACAATATAAGAGAAAATTATAAACGAAAAAAAGAAAAAGAAAAAAAGAAAAACTGCCGTTTAATTCGCTTTAAATATATTGAATTGATTTGGTGATTTTGCTTTTCAAAAAAGAGAATGTATTTTTCTGATGAAATTGGGTGCATTATTCTGACTATACAGTCGACGCTTGTTATAACGACCACACGTTATAAAGACCATCCTAATGTAACGACCGGTGAGAAAACCCCCAACTGTATCCCAATATACTCTATGTTCTACCTGCTATAGCGACCACTCGTTATAAAGACCGTTTTCTGTAGGACGGAGACGGTCGTTATATCCAGCGTCGACTGTATATGTAACTATTAATTTGAAAAATCAAATTTGAATACGTTATTTTTTTATATTAATGTGATATTTAAAGAATGTTCTTTACTTGTTATTATTCAACTGAATCAAAAATATGCTAATTTTCAAAATGGCTTGTAATGTCTAAAAGCAAAATCAAATAGCATCCACTAAACATCATGAAAAAATAAGCAATTCAATTCTGATTCATAAAAATATTCAGCACTGTAAAATAAGTTTGTGGTAATCTTTTCCCGAAGAAATCCGTTCACTTTATATTCAAATATGAAAAATATTCCAAATCACTCGGAACCAAAGGAAAAATCATTTTATTCATCAAACTTCTACATTCTGGAAGAAAAAGAAAATGATATTGAGAACATTTTACTTCCGTGGTTTACTGTAGAGGGGGAAAAGGAGAAAAAAAATCTTATGCATATTTTTGTACAACGAAACTCTCGTAATTTATTACGCAGCTTTGAAATCAATCTTCTCTGCAGCGGTATTGGAATAAGTATAGATTTTCTTAATACGTTTCTTCTTCTTATTGTTAGACATTTGTCTTTTTTGAAGATTTTCTTTTATGTGAATATATTGCTATTTTTGATAAGAATCTGAAATATATGAAAGGATATTCGGGTTCTTAAGACGATATATAAAAGTAGGTAAGGGGAATAGCTTTTCGGCATGCATGGTATTCTTTTTTTCGAAGGATATCCCAATTTTCTATAAGACATACGAATTTTATATAAATATGTGAAGAAAATATTTAAAAAAAAACATTCAAAATTCTCTTACAACTTTTTCATTCACTTTACATCATTAATATTCATTTTATCACATATAGCAGTGTCTGCATTTTATGAAAAAAATGTATCTAAATTTTTATTTATGACAATCCTATACTGCATAAATATTACTACGCAACCTAAAGTAAAGAGTTACTGCATATGATTCATTCGTTTTTTAAACACTATATATCCAAAAGTTTCACGCACACAACGATGGGGAATACATGAAAATGAGAAAAAACTCATCTAGATTTGGATGCGTTTTAACAGAGTAGTCTGTTTTGAGAGATAAAAAACGAGCTTCAGTGCATTTATCAATTTAATTTCAGTCTTCTCTAAATTGGAAATTATTTTAGAATTAATTTTTAACAGGAATATTTATTTTGTGTGCACATTTGAGATCACTTAAAATTCAGTTTTTTTTTAAAAACCATTTCTAATATTAATGCGCACTTCTTCCATATACTGACATTATGCATCCCGGTAATCTTCCACAAAAGGTTCCAAAGAACCTTAATTCGCTTTTTTTAATGCAAACCAGGGTGTAAAAAAAATCAATGATTTTTTTTTTAAATCAAAAAGATCGGATTTTTTTTTATTTAAATCAGACTTTTTTTATTTAAATCGGATTTTTGTTTTATTTAAAAAAAATCGAAACTTCAGTCATTAATTGATTTACATTTATGAACGACATACCTTTAAGTTTTTAAAAATAGAAAGACACCTTTGAAGTACAGCTTCACCAAAAAACTATAATGTAAAACCGGATTCAATGCAAATAAATATGACTCTAATCACTTTTAATAGAAACAAAATTATGAAACACTATACAGAAAAATTAAAGAAAATAAAGACATTAAGCAGCATTACAGTGCAATTTTAATAAAATGAGAAGTACAATGAAAAATGTATAAGTAAAAATTTTAAAATTAAATGACTTTTTTAACTGTAATAAAAAAAAGAAATGAAGAAATTTTACAACTGTTAAAGTGTAGTTATGGGAAATAACCAGATGATGATGGTTGTTTTTTCTGGTAAGATACCGCTACAGGGTTCGCAGATGACTTTTTAAATTTTTAGGGGAATTTTAGGAGTATTTTTCAAAATTTTAGGAAAATTTTAGGGGTCATTTTAGATTTTGTTCTCCTACAAATAGGTACCTGACAGTTCATCTTCTGTATAGTTGTTTTTGTTTTTTTCTTTTACTGAAAGTATATCACACACATCCTCTCATGTCCCTCCTCCCTCAAATCACTCTTTGCAACACCTGCCGTGCAGCTGCATGTATTTTCCTTATTTCATACATCAGACAAAAAAATAGCACTATTTGTGCATAATACATATTATTTGGACTGCAACATTCCACCATCTGTGGAGGGGGATTGAATAGGATTACTTTTCGATTTATTAGATGAAAATCAAAGCTCTAAAAGAAAACGGAAAAAATAATGAAATTGGATTGTCCAAGAGAATTTTAAAAGGATAAAATAAAAAGTGATTTAAATCAATGATTTTTTTTTTAATCAATTGATTTAAATCGCGATTTAAATCACTGATTTAAATCAATTGATTTAAATCATGGACACCCTGATGCAAACAAATGTAAGATTTTTTCATATTTTTGCAGTTTCATGTTTTATGCAGCTGCAACAAGTGTAAGCCTTAGAGAAGGATTTATACAGTAGGTACACACATCTTAGGTAACATCTTTAACCCTGCTGCTGTGTTCGTCCCGAACATACGTATACTGTGTTCGGGTCCAAATGGACCCAACAGATGTAATTTATTCCCTAACACCGCTTTTTTTTATATTTTTTCAAGTTAAATTGTTATATTTGATTTTATTAGAAACTTCCAAGCATAAATCACTCAATTTTTGTAGTTTATTTTACATATTTAATCCGAGAAAACACATAAATAAAATTTAAATATTACAGCAATTCCAGTTTTCGTACTAAAGAAAACTAACAAAATTATGTAAGCTGTCACTTTAAGAAATTTACTAGAAATTTTTAAGCTTAAAAAGAAGTGTTAAAAATGGAAATACGAACAGTACAACATTTGTATGAGATGTACAGATTTATGTACAGAATCATATGCGCGGGGGAAGCGGCGGAGAGAGGGGGTAAAAGGGAATTCCCCCTCAGATAGGCATAATTGCAGAGTTTGCAGTTCTATGAAAGTTAACCTTGAAACATTTTCACTGGTACTAATTTCAATTCATAGAAAGGAAGAAATGGTATTCAGAAAGAAAAAAAAAGAAGAAAAAAAATAAATGAAAGAAAAAAAAAGAAGAAAAAAAAATGAATGAAAGAAAAACAGAAGATAACCATTAAAAATATTTAAAAAACGTACAAAAACAATGAACAAATGTTTTATTTATTGTTTCATAAATTATGCATAAAATAAACAAGCATAAAATGATTTTGTTTCTCTGATACATGCTTTTTAATCATATGGGTCCAAAAGGACCCGAACACAGTATTAGTAAACTTTTTTTTGACAAGTAGGGTTATACTTCAATCAAAACAAAAAAATATGTGTGTAATATAACATGAAAATGAACACATTCATGAAGTTACAACGTTATACCAACGTTACTCGAAAATTTATAAGCAAATGAAATCTGTTTTGGGTCAAAAAGGACCCGAACACAGTAGCAGGGTTAATAGAATAAGTATTTTACCTTTAAGTTATTTTGACCGAAAGAGTCCTTAAATTGTTTGGGGGATGAGTTTGGTCATAGCAAGAACTGTAAAAAATGAATGTTGTTTTTACCGTATAATACAGCTAATTTTATAGTAATAAAATGTAAAAATTTGTTATTTCACAGTAACAAACTGCAAAATTGCTTATTGTACAGTTTAATACCGTGCATTTTACAGTTTTAAACAGGAACCTCTGCTTCTAGTATATACTGCTGTTTTTACAGTTATTTAGTTAGTGTCAGCTTAATTTTACGGTAATAAACTGCAAATGTGCTAACTTTACAGTAAGAAACTGTAAAATTGCTAGTTTAACAGTTTATCACTGTGTATTTTATACCTTTAAATCGGAACCTCGGCTGCCAGTACTTACTGTACAAACAACAGTTCATTTTTTGCAGTGTATAGATTAAATATATATTTGTAATGAGCAAAGAGCAATTTGTGTTAAGAAAATATAACTCTAACTACTCCACAGCTGCTTAATAACGTTTAAAATAAACTGCCAGATAGTTTTTCAATTTTCCAGTACTTCGAATGGAATATATGTTTTGAAAATATAACTCTAACTATTCCACAGCTGCTTAATAACGTTTAAAATAAACTGCCAGATAGTTTTTCAATTTTCCAGTACTTCGAATGGAATATATGTTTCTTTTTTCTGACTCACAAGCTGAAGAATGCTTCATGCTCGGCGGATACATGCATAAGTTTTAATATTCAAGTATGAGATTCTCTTTCCAGTTATCTGCGATCAAAAATCCATTTCCCCTTCGTAAGATGCTAAAGATGCAGAAAATCCGATTTTACTTTCTAAATTTACCATCCGGGAACAGCTACGGGAGAAAAATCTTCTTTTTTACATTCAGGATTTTGAGAAAGCCATTATGTGATTCACGAGATTTCAATATCTTCAGCAGAAGATGTTTCGTTTTTCCCCCATACGATTTGATTTTTTATGTTAGAAACAACGTGCTTTCTGTTTCTTCACTTGACGTTTCCCTTCAAGGTGTCTATCTATTTTTAAGCTTATGTCTGGAAAGATTATTTTGTAGGCATGCAATTATCGAAAGTGTGAATTTAAAGTAACTGAATTTCGTCGAACAAATCCAAAACTGTTACGCAAAACCTTGCTAAGATAATTGCATTAGAGTTTCAAATGGTTATGTAAGAAGCTGATTTTCAAAAAGAGTTAACCCCTTCAGACCTGGTGTCCGGTATACCGGACATCAACTTTGAACAGCTGCTAATCATTTAATAATTGACTTAATTACTTGATTTTTTTTTTGTAGTTGACAATTTGCAATCTGCTTGTTATTATCTGAGCAAAAATTTCTGCTTTTGGGATTGGCAACATTCCCAAAAATGGATTGAGAAACTGGGATTGGGTTGTTTTTCCAGCCATGCACTCTCGCCGAAAAAAGTTGCTTTTTTTCTGAATTTTCTAAAATCGTATGATCTTTTATTTATCATTTCAAATGCTTATATTATGTTTTGTTATTGTTTGGAGAATATTTTACGACAAAGTTTGAGTGATGTTTTATATATTTTTTTGCTGAAATATTAATTCCAAAGTATGTATCTGGAAAATTGGACACGTCATAACTCTTTTAATTTTTTACTCACAAGTTTGAAATTTTGTTTGTGAGATGCTCTTAGCCATAGTACTTTGTGTACCAAATAAAAACATTTTTGGTTAACTATTTCATAATTCCGACTGAAGGGGTTAAAGAACAAGTTTAGAAATGTTCCCTAAAGAGCAAATATAGGTACCATGCAAGATAAATAAGCATCAACTGAAGTTGTTTGACATAATTTTAATTGAACTAATAACAATGTTCTAAAATTTCAGTCAAAATATTTGTTATAATTTAGTTACATAACTTGAAATGTTAGAATAAGTTGATCCAGATCTATTAGTTATATCTATGTAATTGGATTTGCGCTGGATTAAACTTATTTATATGGTAAGAATTCTAAGGTAAGAAACTTATATTAAAAACAAAACAATTCTTTCGTTCAGTTAAAATCTGTTGATGGGCCATTCCACGGAAAACCAGACATTTCACAATCTGAAAAAAATTATTTTTTGAAAGGATACAAGGTACTAAGTTTATTTTTGAAACTTCAAATCATATAGATCCGGATATAATTTTCCAGTATTTTCGTTTTTTGAGTGGCAACGGGGCTTCAAAGATGGCTGACGCCAGCTGAATGCTGTAGAGTCAAAACATGCTCGTTTCAATGGGCTTTTACTTTGTTTTCATATTCAGTTGGATACTTCTGCTTTTTTTATTTTAAAAAAGAGTGAGTGTCTTTTTTATTTTTTGCCTCATTACAAGGATTTTATTGCAGTGCAAGTCTTTTATTACATACCATAGTTAACGAAAATTCATGTCCAACACGTGACAGAAAAGTTGTATATTTTGAAATTAATACTAAACTAATAGCTGAAACTGGAAATGGTTACAGCTTGTAAGTAAACTTAATAAATCATTTCTGAAAAAGATCTGAAATTATTTTAATTTAGTAATTAGTTATAAGGTAATTAAAATTGTCCCACATGTGACGCCATGCTCAGGACATTTTAATCAAAAGTAGTTTTGAGCAAAAATACGTGACTATTATTGATGTTTTTATGTGAAATATTTTGTTTATCAAGTAGAAGCACTTCAAACCCGCGACACAAGTAAAGGAGGTCATAAACTTGACGGTATCAATCCGAGGATCTATATATTTGTCTAGTATCGTAGTTTTTAAAAGGATGTAACTTGTACTGCTGAAAAATCCTTAAAATAAGAAATAAAATGAAGAAACACTCACTCTTTTTCAAAATAAAATAGTAAAAATGTCCAACTTAATGTAAACCACAGTAAACTTTTTTTGAAAGGAGCAGGTTTCTACTCCACAGCATTCAGCTGTAGTCAAACATCTTTGAAGCCCTGTTGCCACTCAAAAAACGACAATACTTAAAAGTTATATACCTAGATATAAGTGACTTGAAGTTGCAAAAATAAACTTAGTACATAATACCCTTTTAAACCAGTTTTTTTTAGATTGTGAAACGTTCGGTTTTCCGTGGAATCGAAGAGGAGATTGAAGAAAAATGGCTTAGCAAAAATCCCCAAAAAAAACGCTACAAGTATTAAAAGCATATCTAACTTCCATGACATTCATTTCGAAATATAATGGAACCAACAAAACGTCCGGGGGGGGGGTAAATGACCTAAACAACGAAACGAAACTGTTTACTTAAGAAGGATATTCTCAAAATCATTTCTCCACTAATTCTTGCTAAAAGGATAGATTGCTATAAATTAACGGACATTTAAAGTACTTTTATTTCATTTCTAAAGAATATAAGCAAAACACCAGCTGACATTCACTTTGTATTCTTTATTTTATTAAAATTCGATCTTTGTGCATATTAATGAAATTCTTATTTATAAAAGCAAATTTTAATATGTTTTTTGATTTTTTTCTTATTAAGGCACAAGGGCTGCGACATCGATGTCGATGTTTTGGAAAAATCGATGTTTTTGCTAAAACATCGATGTTTTTACCATCGATGTTTGAGGGTCGATGTTTTCCCAACATCGATGTTTGGGGTTCGATGTTTTTTTCGATGTCGATGTTTTATAATCCAGCAAAAAAAGTTTGATAAAAATGTGCGATATGCAGACGTGTTAAGAAGTTTTCATCCTTAATCAGAAGTTTCAGAATTAATCTCATTCGAAAACATTTTTTATGATTATTATCGATGTTTTGCTCTCGATGTTTCCAAAACATTTCTAATTTGCTTTCGCCATTTTTTTTAAATTTTATTTATTTCATTATTATTCTTTATGTGAATGTTTTATATTTTAGCAAAAAAAAAAATCAAGACTCTGCCTTCAAGATTGTTAGGTTTCAAAAGTTATTTCAAGTGATCTTACAACTCTACATAACTTCAAAAATTTCGAGAAAAAAAGCAACAGAAGTTCAAAAATATCCGTACTTCAGCATTAAATCAAAAAGAAAACGCATAATTAAATAATTTCTGGTGCGTCAGAGAGCCATAAGCACATCCAAAGATAATTAACCAATCCAAGGCAATGCAGACGTAGGTTATGATTTCGACAACGACGAAAAAAAAGTACTCTAAAGTTTAAAATTTATTTTAAAAACAGCAAAAATTGTCCAGGTGTAAGTTTAAACCTCTCTCTCTTATGATTTCATTACTCCATACATTTTACAGAAGTTTATTAACACGAGTGCCCATTGCGTGGTATTTATTTCCTCTTTCGTAAGAGTGAATAGAACGTTACAATTCAGAGTTTGCTAAAATTTATTTTCTGTTTTTCGTTTTATATATATAGAATTTCAACTTACTGCTTTTTTCCGATTTTAATTCAATTTCGTTTTCCTATTTCTTTTCGCAAAAGTTCGCACACTGCATTGGATTTTTGATCGATAAATAGGGAAAAGCTTGAAATTCAACTGTCTTTCCATCACAAATTCTTCTAAATGCAGAAACTTCAATGTGTAGTAGAAAGCGGATATAAAAATTAAGTCTTAAAAGAAACGCTATGTTTTAATTTTGACTGCAGAAATATTTTATTCGTCCATTGACTTGATACTCATGTTCCTTTTTAAAATTGTTATTTGAGTTTAAAAAATATACAATTCAATCGGACAGTTCTTTTTACATTTTTTTGTTTACCCGGCGAATTAAAAAAAAACAATAAGAAGTTAATAATGAAATAAGTTAGTCAATTCAACAATTAAAACAAAAGAAAACAAGATGCAAAAATCATAGCGTTTTAGACGGCACATTTCCCGTAAACATCGGAGATAGTTTATTAAAATCGTACAGACGGTTCGAACCGACGTATCTTGATTTACTATACTGCTTGCTACTATCAGACGAAAACTATTGGGTCATTTAAAAAGTCCTCGCGCTTTTTTCTAACCAGATGGTTTGACGTATATATTTCGAGCAGCACTAATCCAATTGCGTTATATGAATATTCGTTTGAAAGGTAGCATTTCAGGCTACCTTTTTGTGACCACGTTCAAGTATTTCACCAATCGAGTAAAAAGCTATAGCGCTTTAAAAATGAGTGAAATATCTGAAAAATACGATAGGTAATGCGTTTTCACTGCAAAAAAGATAAGAACGCCACAAGAACGGCCGATGTTTTTTGAAAATGTTATGTAAGGATGCAATGAGTGAACATCGTAATCAAAAGAGGTATACTTTATTCCGTTCCGGAAATTTCAATGTCAAAGATACACCTCTCTCTGGTCGGTTATTCACTGAAAAAGTCGATGGAGTTTTTCAACTGGTTTAGTGGGACCAACGCGTAAGCTCTTAAAAGATGGAGGAGACACTTGACATCAACCACATAACAGTTTGGGATCCTCTGAACAGAACAGGTTGCTCAAAGAAGCCCATGTTTGGGTGACACAAGAATCACCGAAAAAAAAAATGATTGACAGAGCTACCATCAGTAAAGCGCTTCTAAGGAGATCCGAAATCGATTCTTTTTGAAGCAAATTATTACAGGAGATGAAAAATGGATTAGATACGAGACAATGAAATGCATGCGATCTCGGTAAAGGGCTGTGACCCACCACAAACGACTTCAAATCCAAGATTGACGGTAAAAAGGTGTTTCGTAGAAATGGAAGGGCATTGCTCATAATGAACTGATACAACCTGGCGCAACAGTAAATTATGTCCTCTATTGTGCATAACTCAACTGTTTCAATGAAGCAATTAAGAAAATGCAACCAGAATTGGCCAACGTAAAAGGAGTTGTGTTCCACCATGATAATGCTAAGCCACACTCACTCATCTTTGATGACTTATAATAAATCGAAGGAACTTGGTTATGAACTTTTGGTGCATCTAACGTATAGGCCAGACCTTGCTAATTTTAATTATCATTAGTTTCAGTCTCTGAAGAATTCTTTTGATGGCAAAAAATTGGCTAACTGAACAGTCGCTGAAAATCACTTTGCTAAGTTTTTCGCCGATAAAACTAAGAAGTTTTACACCAATGAAATTATGCAGCTACCGAGGGAATAGCCAAAGGTCATAAATAATAAT
The DNA here is from genome assembly GCA_038373865.1 of Uloborus plumipes. Taxonomy (NCBI): domain Eukaryota; kingdom Metazoa; phylum Arthropoda; class Arachnida; order Araneae; family Uloboridae; genus Uloborus; species Uloborus plumipes. Next base: position 119,648 of record JAXGGA010001919.1, read on the forward strand.
GAGCATATGCACTTAGATTAAAATTAATTTTCAAATAAAAAAATTCTTACTCAAAAACTTACGAAAAAAGCGCGGAGACTTTTTGAATGACCCAATATTAATCATTAAAGTAACTGATTTAAAACTCAGTTAAAGCTGTATTTTTGTCTGTCGACCCCGGAGTTTTGATGCGATTTTCGTTGAACATTTTGGAACTGTTTGTATAAATTTAAGGAGGCATATTTCATATTGGAAAGGATAATGCTCTAGCATAAAGTAAGTAAATGTATGAGTTTACTGTATTTGTTAGTATGTTTTATTTTTGTAATAAAAGGTCACGTTTTGCATTATAGACTTAAAGTAACCAAATTTGTTTCGCTATATACTAAGAAGAGCGGAACCACACATTACCAAGTGGGGCACATTCCTACACTACTAAATTAGGCAAAATCACATTCAAATCGCATTTGGCCCACTATCTTGAGAAAATCTTTATAAATAGAAACGATCCTGAATTTCCATACAACTACCGTCAAACGGAGCAATTCCCTAAATTTTTCGAGAACTTCAAAGATGTAAATAATTGTATTCGAATCAACTAAAAATAAAATGACAACCTTTAAAATTTAAAACAATAACTTTAAATGCATTAGTAATCACGTGGTTTAAGTTATTATCTACATACAGTGAACTCTCACTTACAAGCCTATTTAAAGGACTAAAACGCAACATAGTTTCTAATGAGAGAATGAATGAGAATGTTTCTATAGAAAAGGGACATATTACCCACTAACGGAATCTGGTGTGGATCCCACATTACTTACTTTTACGCTCATTGAATAACCGATGTTTTTGATAGTTCAAAAGAGTAGTAGAGTGTATTCAAGTACGAGCGTTGGAAGCAAAATTTCTTAAATAACAAGCATTTAAGACATTTTCCTGCACATGTAAAATAATAATAAACTTGAAGAATATTAATTAAAATGTACAAAAAGGTGATGTTTTTATAGGCGTTTGTGATCTAAAATTGCCTAAGACTACATGGAATCTATATAAAGAACATATAGATACAATATAATAGTACCTTTGAGTGAGAAACTTTAAACAATTACACGCTGGGTTTGTCGTGAATCAGTGCAAGGATTTTTATTTATTCATTCATTTACTTATTTATTTATTTTTACAATGATTAATCTCCTAAATAGCAACAATTTAAAAACCATTTAGGGGATTGTTCACTAAGTATTGCCAATGGCACCAAATTAAAATCAGATTCAACTCAATCATTTTTTCGCCAAATGTTTCGCCTCCCCTGGTGAAGTACAGAACTGTACATGGAAAATCTGTTTTTTAGAGTACACATATTATTATTACTCAAATACGATTTTCCCTGGAAAAATGAAACTCAACAGGGAATTTGAAGAATCATTTGTCAAAGTTTAAGGATGGACTTATATTACATCATGACACTCAGCCTATCATTATTATAAATGCATTTAGTATTACTACAGTTTACAGTGGAGAAAAAAAGTCACAAACACTTTGAAAACTATTAACGTCACTAAAATGTTTCTTTTGTTCTTTTTCGTTTCAAAATGAATGTCACGGAAGGCATTTATAACAATTCAAAACTGAGACAAAGTTTAATATTTCAAGAGAATTTCCTTAATAAAAAATGCGCTAGTAAATGTTTTACAGTAAAAGATTTACAGAAAATATGTGCCTGTTTACGGCAATTTCGTTTCTTATCTATTTTCAAGTCTCACCATGCTAAAAGTATAGGAAAGGAAAGGGTTTTCATATTTTATTCAATGACGAAACGCTTTAAAATATGCTTCAAACTGAAGATTTTAAAAGACAGGTGTTAGTAGACATTTTATATAGGTAACCCTGTGCTTAAAGGAAGATTTAGAACTTGTTTTATTGTGAAAAATCTTTTATAAGCACTTGCATCCTAAATATATAATCCATGTTACATAACATTACATGCAAACACCAACAATATTCATAAGCTCTGGATATTTGGGCGGTAACTTTTAGCTTTGAATAAAAGATAAGTTTTGAGAAAGTCTAAATTAGAACTTCTTTCAATTTCTGAAAGTTAAAAGAACATATAAATGAAGATTATATGAAAGAATCTCATCTGGTGACAACGTACATAATTATTTAAAACTTATTTAAATTATTCAACTTGATAAGTAGATTAAAAATGCTTTTTTGAATAATAACTTTGGCCATAACTAAATGGTGTTTCTTTCCTGTGCACAAACACTCTATTAGTATCACTCTTTATCTTTACTTCAGTTCAAATTTGAGTAATGTCACCGTTAATCATTAGCCAAAACATTTTAGTGCTTAAAATAATTGTCACAAAAATACATTAAATATTAATTGTAAAGGAAAACCTGCGTATGTATGCAATGAGTTACCACCCATAAGTCAGAGCTGAGGTAGAATTGAAGCAAATGCACCCACAGCTCGATCATAGCATCCTAAGACTGCAGTTTCGTTCATATTATGAACTCCTCAGTTAGAAATAGCCAATGATCGAGCTGGGGGAAAACATTTTGCAAAATGTAGCAAAAATCTTAGCTACATTAAGAGGATTTTTGCCTCCAGCTTGATCATTGGCTATTCCTAACTGAGGAGTCCGTAATAAGGACGATACTGCAGTTTTAGGATGCTATGATCGAGCTGTGGGTGCATTTGCTTCATGCGTATGTATGTTATGCAAATTATAGCAAACTTCATTTCTCAAACTGTTACGAATTATAATTTTCATAATTTCTTACTATTCATGCATGACACCGTTTCAAAATAAGTGCACTTTTTTCATGTGTCGGAAAATATTGAAGTGCATCGAAACTACACTTCTCCCAATAAAAAGTTTCGCAATTAAATATGTTATACGAATAGATCAAGACAGAAAAGAAATTTTTATACACTTCAATACGTTTTCTGTCAAAGTAGTTATTACTAAAATTCGGGAAAAAAAATATTTTAATTTAGTAAACGGGAATCAACAACTAAACACCCTTTTTTGAGTCAATGTTAGATTAATTTCAATTACTTCTACTTATACTTTTTTTCTTAAATCCATGCAGTAAAGTTGCTATTTCTAAAATTTGAAGAATTTTAGATTATAATAGTTGTATTATTTTTTTTTAATTAAAAAAGCTCTTTTTCTTATCTAATCACTAGTGTTAAAACTTTAATGTTTGCTGCTCATAAACTTCTAAAAATAGTTATTTTATCTCTACCTTTTTTTTTTTTTTTTTTTGCAAATGGATGTGTCACTGGCTTTTGCAAAATCTTCGGATTAATCACACACGATATTTGAAACGAATCTATGTCAGTCAGGTCTGAAACCACTGCCAAAACTCGCTTTTCCTTCAAACCCAGCTCAATTCACGCTTTTACCACATTGGCATAGTAAAACGTATAGAAAACGTCAACATCGTGTTATAAAAAATTGCCTGAATAATTTATACTTATGATTTCACATGCATGACACCAAAATAAGAAACCACATGAACTTGATTGCTATTTGACTGGAGAAACAAAAATGGAATAAGGTATATTTATTTTAGAATTCACTCAATTAAAATTATTTTTATCAGTGAATAGTTAGACGATAGTGCTAAAAAATATTAAAAAAAACATAAAAACTTTTGGAAAAATTAAATGGGTAGAGCGACATCTTTTTTAATGGATGTATCTGGTTTTAATATTAAACACTTGTTTTTAAATTTTCTTCGAGATCTTCAAAACATAATGAAACTTGTCCATGAACAAAACAGAAAATTTACGAAATGAGACTATTCTGCGAGAAGAACTAAAAAACCCGAATTTCACATATCATAACCGTACTTACAATTTTTTGTATTATTTAACTTATTTATCTTCCATTTTTTAAAATAGATTTTGAAGATAATTATCCTTCATTTCTGTTTTTCCTTGTACTTTCACTGCAAAAGTAGGAAAAAAAGTCATGTCTAACGTGTATTTCCCCCTTTCCGTTTAGTAAAGTGGTCAATTTTCCGATATCAACAATCGAGCCCGAACGGCTTCATTGAAAGGAACCTATCCTATCGATGCCAATGTGAGACTCTAGAAAAAATATATAATCCACTATTTGCACAGTAAGTCACCGCTTATAAGACAGGACACCATGATTTGCGAAAGCTCTCTGGTTTAGTAAATTAATTTGATCTACCAGTTTGAAGGTAATCTAAACTACAATAAGAAGACTTCTACCTCCAGCTCGGTTACTGACTATTCGTGACCAATCAGTTCAAGACTAATGAGTCCCGGACAAGGGCAAAACAGTCTCGTGAAATCGTGACCAGGCTGCAGGTATGTTTGCTTATGTTCTTTTAATATTATGTTTAAATCATGTATAAATAGAAACTAAAAAAAAATTCATATAAGGCATTTTAGACCGGAAAAGGTTTTTATTCTGACTTAAGTTAATCTCTCTCTCAAAAAGAAAAAAGAAAGATAAAATAGCATAAAAATCTATTTATAACGTTAAAAAGGGGAAAGCAACATCCATCACAGAATAATCTAGATCCGTTTCAGATATACAAAAGTTACCTAATTTTATTTTTAAGAAATTAAGCTAAAAAAAATCTGATATGGACCCCACACTACTTTCTTTTACGAGTAAATTTTTTAGTAGGTGCCTTAGTGTTAAAATAGTACGCAAAAACACGTCGTAATTAACTCGGGGGCGGTCAAAAAGGATTTTCCGGCGGGTCAAATGTTGGTAGGTACATATAATTAATAGTTAGTAGGAATAGTTAGTAGGCACGTGCTGACAGGTTCATGCGAAGAGAAGCAAAGTCCAAATTTTGACCGAAATTTGAGTGATTTTTTTTTCCACAATACTTCCTTTACTACATAAAATGAAGTTAAAAATGATTAAACATTAGCATTTTTTCTGGAAGTTTTGTGGGGTATTTTTTGTATTTATATTTGACTATGTATGCTTCGTTTTTTGTTTTTGACTTGAAATTTGAAGTTACAAATTTTAGCTTATGCTTTAAAAAAATAATTAAAAAAAAAACCTAGTAGCAAATTTTAATCATACATTATTCAACTTTAAAATCTTGAGTTTTTCTTCAAAAAAAAAAAAAACTTTCACGAAATCTTACAACTATTTAAAGGAATTTTAACATTCTTCGTCTTTTAATATTACTTTTAGCTTCTAAAAAAATATAAAAGAAAACTATGAAAATGAAAATATCTGTTTTACAATATCTTGAAATGTTTTGAATAATTTAAAATTTTCTAATGCATATACTTTTAGGGGGAATGAATTATTAGGACTTAAAGTAAGTTCAAGTTCAGAAATGGGTGATATAGCCGAAGTAAATTAGAATAGTAAAAAACTAAATTTTTCGTGTGGTTTCAAATTTATATATGAAGGCAATCGTTACCATTATTGTTCCTCCAGAGCTACTTAAAAGCATAATATTTCCATTGCTAACTAATATTAAACATATATTTAAAGTACGTGTATTGTATCTCCACAGAAAAAACTAGTTATAAAACTAATACTAAAGTTATTTATCTCTTTTAAATCATCTATAATTTATTTACTTGAAGTGTTTTAATACCAATTCAGCATTAATGCTCTGTTTGAAAATAATTCCAAGCATACATATTTATCAAATAAGTTTTCCAAGTTAGCAAAAGTTTCTTTTAAAAATTTACATTTTCGATCCACTGGGTATCGCTTTGGATTTATTACTTTATTTAAAAATATTTCTTCATTTAATGCTCTTTTGATACGAATATAACAATGAGAATGTATTCTGCATCCATTTATCTTCCTCATACGAACAATAGAACCGACTGTCAAAAATGATTGACATTCCAGAGAGTTTTTTGGTTTAGAAACTAAAGCGTCATTGAGTTTTGCATGATGAAATATTTCAGAGGTATAGGTCTCGCTTTTGGAACAAAAGTAAAACTAACTAAACAAAAAAGCGAAAACGTTTTCGATATTTCGCTTTTTCGTGCTTTGGAAACGGCTTTCTTTTCAAATTGTTTCGTACTTCATTGTTTTAATGAAACACAAAACGAGAAACATCAGGTTGAATAGTTATGTAGCTAAAATTAATTTCAAGGTACAATAAATTGTGAACACATTAATATGCTATCTAAGTGATAGGACAAGTTTTTTTAGCTATTAAAGTGTAAAAGTTCGAAGAAAAATTTAATATGTTAGAATTTTTAAGGCTTTCTTTCTTAATTATAAAATGGCGTATTATTCTTTCATAAAAAGTTTGCTTATGGTTACGCTTATATCATTCAAAAATACTAACAATTTATAATTATTCCATCAAAAACTAAACGAGCGTACTTTCCAGTTTACCATAATAAACATTCTACACTGCTCAAAACAATTATAGGATATTGTAAGTTTCCTATAGAAATGGGTTTAAACATTTCTTAACATTTTTTTTTGCACAAAAGGAAAGAAGAGGGTTACAAATGTAAATTTTGCTCATTTCCAAACTTCATAGTATGCAAATTTTGAGGTTGACGTCGAAAACAAATCTTTAGCGGCAGCCGAATGAAATTTCACTCTCACTTTACTATAAGATAAGGCAGAAAAGAATGATTGACGTTTTCTAAGAGCATTGTTCCGATGAGTGTCAATGTCTCAACGAAGACATTTGACCAATTCAGAAGCTTCTAGAGTTTTTGGCAAACTAGAGGGAGGTCAGACACAAGCCGAGGTAGCGGCAGCCATTGGAGTTTCTCAAAGTGTAATTTCCAGGGTCTGGAACCGTTTTCTAGAGACTGAAAGTGGTGATCATAGATCAGGACAAGGGCGTAGACCGGCTGAAATGTACAATGAAGACCGCTATTTAGCTTTATCGGCTCAGAGGCACCAAAATATGTGCGCAACTCAACTGCAACGACAACTTTGCTCGGCTACTGGCACCCGTGTTTCGATACAAACTGTCCGAAATCGACTCCACGCCGTTAGCATGTATGCCCCTCCGACCAATGGTGTGCGTCAGATTAAGTGCAAGTCGCCGTCGTGTCCGCAGAGAGTGGGCAACGGAGCACGTTAGCTGGGAAAAAAAAAAGAAATGAATGGTGCAATATCCTGTTCTCTGATGAGTCCCGTTTTCATCTTCATCCTGATAATGGGCGGGTTTTCATCTGGGGGGAACGTGGCACAAGAAATAATCCAACATTTGTGCGTGAAAGTGTCAGATTTGGTGGTGGAGGTGTGATGGTATACGACGGCATTTACATTGATGGTAGTAACAACCTCCATATCTTCCGAAATGGAACTCTGAGTGGTCATCGATATAGGGATGAGATCCTCAGACCTATTGTTGTCCCTTACGCTGCAGCAATTGGAAATGACTTCATTTTAATGGATGACAATTGCAGGCCACCTAGTGCTAACTTATTGAATGATATTCTTTTTGAAGAAGGAATCGTACGTATGGAATGGTCAGCGTGTTCTCCGGACATGAACCCAATAGAGCATGTTTGGGACATCCTAGGAAGACGAGTGGGTGAACGCCTATCATCTCCAGAAACTCTCCAGACACTCGAAAGAGCTCTTCAGGGGGATTGGGGTAGAATACCCCAGCCCCTCATTACTACCCTCATTAAGTCCATGTCTCAGACGTGTTTACACTGCTAGCTATCCAGGGAGACCATGCCCCTTACTAGAAGTGTTTTTCTTCAAAGGAAACCCTTTTTTTATTTGTTTTTCTCATTTTCAGAAAATGCGTTTTTTTTTTCCTTTTTTTCCTATTTCGTATCTAAAAGCTGAATAAAAAGCATTTTTTTTCCGGCCAAACTAATGTAATTTTTATCTCTTATAGCTTACTACGTTTAGTCGATAATGTATCAATCAACCGAAATGATCTTTAGGTGCAAAATCAACGCGAAATCTTAATATCCTTTAATTGTTTTGAGCAGTGTATAATCTGATCAATATTCTCTTAATTGTTTAAGACTGCAAATGTCTATCAAACTTATATATTTAGCAATTACTTCGATATCAAAAAACTAAATATGCCTTCCTCAACAACACCAAAAAGAAGTTTTTTTGGATTTGTATGCTTTACTCAAAAATTAGTATGGGGCAAATATAGTTTTAACGGTTCAAAATTGAGCAAAAAATTGTAAAAATCGAAAAGACAATTAGAAGACCAAATTGTCCTCGTCGAAGCATTTTGAACAAAAATAGTTTGTTCAAATTGGACTGTGCATTTAAAAGTAATTGGGAGGAGGGTTGAATACAGACCGACAGACGGACGTTTTTCCGATCTCAAAATCTTACGTTCCAAATCTTAATTTTTTGATACTCATGTATGTATTTTATTTACTTTTGACTCTTTTTTTCAAATTTGCGATAATTTTAAGATGAATTAGGCCATTTTTCAAGCGATTTTTGTCTCTCTTTAATTTTAACGGGAAAATAATCTCAAGCATAATGTATATTTCAAACAGTTGTTTCGATTCTAAAGAAATATATATATACCTAATGCGCAATGTTTCTTGGTTGAAATACCATGTTACGAAATTTTTCTTAACTCCTATAACAATGTTTTTCTATTTTTGTTGTTTAAAAAGAAGATGTTCAAAAATCTTGGCTAACGTGTACCTTATTGATACGCATAAATGTGGATTAAATTGTACAGAGATAAAAGACAAATATGAACAAATAAGAATTGTTAAACATAACTTTTAAATGTTTCGTCACCACAAATAAGTCTAAGAATTTCACCACAATATTTTAAAAACAAATGTAAGCATTCAATCATCGGATGAAATAAATGACATTTCCAATATCATATGCATACCCACATATTCACAAGCCCACATAGCGCATATAAATAGAATACAAGTATAATTTTAAATTGAAATTAATTAGTTCAAGGAAAAATACAAATTGAAGTTAAAGTTATACATATAAATCCGCAGCTGAACTCTGAACTTGTAAGAGAATGTAGAATAAACATTTGTGTAAAATTAAAAAAAAAAAAACAATTAGGGTTCCGTTGTAATTGAACTCAACTAAAAATGAATAAATGAAAATTTTAAGACAGTTTGTGCAACTCGATGTTGTGTGACTAAGTTTTTCTTATTAGATTATTTTTTTTTTCCTCATTATATATTTTTCTCCTCTCTTCCATACTATGGCAGGAATTCAAGTGAAACAAGGACGATTGCGACTCACCAATGCAATCGCAAATTTCCAAATTGGGATACGTTGCAATCGCAACGAGATGCGTTTCTAATGTAATTTGACTTCCAGTAACGATTGCAATTTGCGATCGCCTCGAAGCTATTGCAGTGGTGTTTCACTTGAATTCCTGCCTATTTCCTTGTAACTTTATTTGACTGTAGTAGTATTATTTACCATGTTTCATTGGGTCAAGTTACAAAAGAATTATTTACATGTAAGAATTTTATTGAAGTAAAGTGAAATGTGAAATATTTTACACAGTTTGTTATACCACATACCTCCGCAAAAGTATAGACGTAAAGTTAGACGTATGCAAAAACTTAAATCGGAAAAAAAGTTTATAGTTTTACTAAAAAGCATTGTCCAAAGTTGATATTCATACTGCAATATTATATGTTTCATTAAAATTATTGTATGATAAAGTTATTGATGATTTAACATAATTTCTAAATTGTCATGCAGTACAAAGTGATAGGGGTGAAGCAAAACAGAAAGAAGGGATAGATTTTTTTTGCATTGATTTTTTTTTATTGATCTATTTGTTAAATCTTTAAAGTATTCATTAACTAATCATCTCATTTACATTCAGTCCATTATCCATTTAACTAATTATATATGCACATTTATTTCTTAGTCTTCATTTATTTCTCATTCATTTACTTTATATTTATTTAATCATTTATTTGTTCTATTTTTGTTTATGCATTTATTTAATGAAGAGTATTGATTAATCAAATATAAAATCATTCATTGCAAAAATAAATTAATTTTTCTCTTTTACTTTAAAGTACAAAGTTACTTCCAAAAGTGAAAAAAAATCATTTCAGATCAAATTTTATTAAACCAGCGTAGTATACATTTATTGAATACCAGGTATATTTTGATTTAAAATGTTCAGTGCAAGATTCGGAAAGCAAGAGGGACAAATTGAACTATGCAAATGTGGTAAATAGATGATTTTTTTTTATTTGCTGAGCTATTACTTAATTTACATATCCCATTAGTTTATATACTCATTCAATTTAGTATTCTTACCTATTTTTTTATTTATTCATTCATTACTTTATTTATTTACTTACTTATTAAGTCTACTATTTCATTGCTTCAAAGATTTCATTTTACATAACAAAATATAAAATATTTTATTTTGAAAATATTTTAATAATCACTTTGGCCCCGTGCATGGAGAAAATTGTCAACTATAAATTTATTTACTTCCAAAAAAAATGTTTCATTAAAAGTTCGCTAGGGAAATATAAGTTTTTCCTTCTTTATATACAGCAAAGTATTTTCTATATCTTCATTTTTAATATTGAAACGTAAAATATTTATTTTACTTTGCCCCACGTAACCATACTTTACTAATGTATCCAGAAGCAGTTTTACTTGTAATACTGCTTAATAAAACATCACATAAAAGCTGTTGTTAAGGAATTATTCGTAGTTTTTAAAAGTAAGTCATGTTTAATACTAAGTAAATAAAAGTAATCATGTTTAATGCATTTTTTTCTTGAACTGATAGTTTCATCGAAAATTTTATAGTAAAATTTTCTTCCTTTTTCATGTACAGCATATTTTCAATTTGTTCCTTTTTAAAATTGTAACATAAATTAACTATTTTACTTTGCCCCAGATAACTCTACTTTACTAATGCATCAGAAACACTTTTACTTATTATAGTCTTTAATAAAACATTACACAAAAAGCTGCAGGTAAGGAATTATTCATCGTTTTTAGAAACGTTTAATTTTCAGTTGCTCAATTCTCTTTCAAACTCGATGCATATTTTTCTTCAACCCCGATCATAAATATTTATCTCGCATTTCTTGCGAAACTTTCTCTACCCATTTAGAATTAAATTTTCTCTCGTCGATATTTTGCAGCTTTTGTTGTATATCCAGCTCCATTTGATACAATGCGAGTAGTTTTACGCTCTTTTGATACAAAACTTGCTAAGATCACGCACTTAACGTCAATTTATCTTCTTCAGGCAAAAGAATAGTGCCAACTGTCAGAGATGATTGACAATCCAAAGAGCTCTTTTGGTTTTGATATTGAAGGGTTGGTTCGGTTTTCTTTTGAAGTGAAACATTTTTGGATAGTTCGTGGTTTTCAATCAATTATTGCTAAAAGACTCAGACTTTATTCAATGAATCATCCTCAAACCTTTTTTTTTATAAATATTCATCTATGTTTTTCTGTTGTTTTTTTTATAGCTATACTTGCTGTTCAAATCCTTAAAACCTAGTGCTGCGCTAAAAATAAAATGAAAACGTATGACTTTATTAACTACTTTATTGCCACAAAATTAACCCCATGGTAATTCACAGCGCATTTTCATTTATTTATTTATCTGGTTATTTATTTATTTATTATCTATTTATTTACTTATTTATTCATTTGCTTTTTTTATCCTATTTGTTTACGCATTCATTTATTTATTTACTTATTTTTGAATTAACCAATCTTTGTAATCTTGAATAATATAAATATTTAGATGTAGGAAGCATTTTATCTGTTTTACTCAATAAAACATTGTATGCGAAGTTTAGTCACAAAAAAAAGAAGGCAGAAAAATGCCAACTTATTATTTTAAAAATATAAAAAGATTATTTTTAAATATCAGTGACAAAATCTACATAAGAAAAAAAATATGATTCTTGAAACTAGTTTCTTCAGTTTCTATGTAAAAAGTTTTTGTTGCTTACGGGCAAAAGTCAATTTGGTGGTAAAAATGTAAAAAAAAAAAAGATTTTGTGTGTGACTAAATTATAGATTGAATATTTGTAGTTTTTAAATTTCAGTTTTTTTTCTTTCGTTTTTTTATTTTCGTTAAAAAAGTGTGTTTAGTAAAAAGAGAAAAGCAGTTTTAATAGAGGTTTAAGAAATTCTCCGCTATATATTCTTTCGAAAAAATTCTTCGCTTGAATCTATGATTTACAAATTGACTTAGTTTATTTCAGCCATTAAATTTTGAAATTTTTTATTTCGCTGGCAGTTATGAAATATTGAAGGCTAAAAATGTCGGTAAGAAACTAACGTGCTCCTCTGAAATAATTTACTTTCTTTAAAACAATCTTTCTTTAAATAATTAGTAAAGCTCAAGAAACGTCGCTCAATGTTTGTTTGAAAAATTGTGTGTAAATGTTTACAGTTTTAAAACGTTTACTGCTTAATTAATTAACAAGGCACGAGAAAACCCAATAAATATTACTTTAAAAAAAACTAATAAGCGAATATTTACAAATTGGCCTAGTTAGTTGGAGCAATTATTTGTTCTACTTACTTATATAATACTGAAGATAAAATACTAACTAATCATTACATCAATCTAAATCAGCAGCTAATATAAATATGTTTAGTTATATTTTTAGGACTAAACATTTTAAATTGAGATAATGAATTTTTAAATTGTGACACCGAACATATTGCCATCCTGTATTTATAAAAAAAAAAAATAAATAAAGGAAGTTAATTCTTGTTATCTCTCCTACATGTTATGTGGCAGTCCAATTCAGGGAAAATAGTAGTAGCAGTTTTTGCCATACATAATCAATACATATGAAACCATTAAAAAATTACTCAACAAACATAACTTTAAACCTAATTAAAATAGGATTATTTAAAGGTGCAGGAATATAATTTATCAGATTTAAATAAGTACAAGCACTAAATGATTATAGGGCCGAATTCAAGTGAAACACAATTGCAATCGCTTCGAGGCGATCGCAAATTGCTACCGCTACTGGAAGTCAAATTACATTAGAATCGCATCTCGTAGAGATTGTAACGTAGCCAAATTTGGGAATTTGCGAATGCATTACTTATTTTTGAATTAACCAATCTTTGTAATCTTGAATAATATATGGTGAGTTGCGATCGTCCGTGTTTCACTTGAATTCCTGCCTATGTGTGACAAAAACTTGCGCGGAAAAGAAAACTGAATTTTTTACATGCAGCTAAATTGTATTTCAGAAATTACTCAAACCCATGTCATATTCAAAAAAATGCTAGGAACAAATATTCAAACTTAAATGAGATAGCTTAGTTCTACTTGTTGATACAAAATACTGCAATATCAGCAGGCTGAGGCTTTTAGAATATTAGAAAAAAATATTATTAATTGCACATACACGCATAACACACACATTCTTTTCACAATTAAATATCTCTTAGAACGGAGTTTTCCAAAGTCTGGTCCGTGGAAACCCAAGATTTAGCAGTGTTATCCTGCTAAAATGTAAAAAACAGTTGATTTTGAAGGACGAATAACAATACTTTTATTTAAAACGAAAGCACATTAATACACTGCAAAAAAATGAACTGTTATTTTTACAGTATAATACTGGCAGCTGAGGTTCTAATTAAGTAAGTAACTGTAAAGAAACAGTAATAAACTGTTATAAAATAGCAGTTTTACAGTTTCTTACTGTAAAGTTAAAAATTTTACAGCTCATTGCCATAAAATGTAGCTGTATTATACTGAAAAAAAGAACAGTATGATCCTGGCAGCAGAGGTTCCTGCTTAAAGCTGTAAAATGCACGGTAATAAACTGTAAAATTAGCAGTTATACAGTTTAGTACTGTAGAGTTAGCAATTTTACAGTTTATTACTGTAAAATTAACAATTTTTACCGTTTATTACTATAAATTTAGCTGTATTATACTGTAAAAACAACATTCATTTTTTACAGTATAGAGAATAAAAAGTTCTTGTTTTCACGCACGTGGGGCGCAGTACACTCACCAGAACCTTCAATTTTAACACGCATTTGACTCCTAATTGATTTTCGAATAGATTTTTATTTCCATAGCCAGGCCCGTCATTTAGAGGGGGCAGGGGGTCAATTGCCCCCCCCCCCCCCGATTTTTAGAAATTACTGTATTCACATATAAGTGGGCGCGGATTTTGATGTTTTCCTATGAAATTACAGTGTGTTTGGACCCTTTGTCTCCCCCCCCTGGAAAAAATTGAAATTACGGCCATTTCCATTACTCAAAAATATAATATAAGGCAATATAAAATAGGCAAAAGCTCTAACAATATACAGAACGATGAATAAATAAATGTAAAGAAAAAAAACCGTAAAAACAAATAAAAAAGAGTTACAGTATCAAATAAAGGTTTTTCTTTGCGCGGTGGGAGGGGGGGGGGAGGTCTCTAAAGTTAGTAATTTTTTTTAAGAGATGGTCCATGGAGATCTAGACTGTGGGAACCTCTGTCTTAGAAGGAGAAAATAGAGTAATTATTTATTCAGAATTTGATTCTCTATTGAAAATAATGATTTCATTTTCTCTTTTATAAATCTATTTAAACATATTTTCATAAGAAAAACTCTTTTCATATTAAAAAAAAATCAAATAAGTTATGATTTCTGCTGGTAACCGAATAGCTCACTTATGAAAGAGCACACTCCCGAACTCTCCCAAAGTATCGATAACATTTTTTACGTTCCGTCTAATAGCAACCATTATCGACGCTTATAAAACATTCAGGCCGGAAAGAAAAATCATTTTAGGCCGCTCCGGAGCTCTTTGTATTTTACGACATCGTCATAAAATCCTCATTTGTGTGCTAAACTGACTGATCATCCTCGAGATCGTTACTCCATTTTATGTCTCGGTTTATGAAAATACCCAGACATTGAGGTGCAATACAGATTGGTTTTTGGATTTATCTGCACTGGGATTAATAGCAGGATGAAAACTTTTCATACCTCATGAAGTTTAAGTGACTGAGATTCTTTCCGAAGTGCGATTTGGGAAGAAGGCCTGATATCTACATGGATTAGTAAAACTAAATTGATCATTAGAACTTACTTTTAATCTTCTGTCTTATTTATTTAATCCTTTCTTTTTCCACTTTAAAATATTTTAAGTTATGAATTGAATTGTGTTATTAGTAGTTTTGTGAATGACCACATTTGAAGGATGTGTTGACTAATTTGGTACTCTTTATCAGAAAACCAGCTAAAAATGTCAATTTGTGTGTCATTGTGTGTTAAACTGACTGATCATCCTCGAGATCGTTACTCCATTTTATGTGTCCTTTTATGAAAATACCCAGACATTGAGGTGCAATTCAGAATGGTTTTTGGATTTACCTGTACTGAGATTAATAACAAGATGAAAACTTTTCATACCTCATGAAATTTAAGTGACTGAAATTCTTTCCGAAGGCGATTTGGGAAGAAGGCCTGATATCTACATGGATTAGTAAAGCTAAATTGATCATTAGAGCTTACATTTAATCTTCTGTTTAGTTTATTAATCCTTTCTTTTTCCCTTTTAAATATTTTAAGCTATGAATTGAATTGTTATTAGTAGTTTTGTGAATGACCACATTTAAAGAATTTGTTGACTAATTTGGCACATCAAATCTCTTTATCAGAAAACAAGCTAAAAATGTCATTTGTGTGTTATTGTGTGCCATCATCTATGTGCTAAACTGACTGATAATCCTCGAGATCGTTAATCTATTTTAAGACTCAGTTTATGAAAATACCCAGACATGGAGGTGTCAACATATTGGTATTTGGATTTATCTGCACTGAAAATTAATAGCAGGATGAAAATGTTTCATAACTCATGACGTTTTAGGGACTGAGACCTTAATTAATCAATAGGACTGTTTTCTTTTTCAATATGTTATTAATGTTATCATAATTACTAAAGTTTTCTTCCGTTTTTCCCGTTTAAGAATTTTGAGTAATTAATTGAAGATTTTAGGTTTTTCTGAGAACCACATTTAGGATACTTGTAGACTAATTTGGTATATAAAGTAGAAGGATATGACCTTCCAAAATTGGAAACATATAACTGAATATACAGTGTATAGCTAAATGTTTGAAAATTTTCCAAAAATACGTGATTTTAGTCACCTAACTTTAGTATATCATTTATTAAAAATCTACTTAATGCATGCACACTAGGGTGGCCCTTAACTATATGGCATTTTTCCAAAGTTAAAATTTCCTTGCTCCCACCCCCTTATCTTGTTCCAATGAACAAAAAAACACTCTGTACCAAATTTCAATTCATTTGAACAATTCTAGGAGTGCCGCAAATGACTTAAAGTTTAGTCAGTATCTGAAATTTCGTGAATTTTTGAAAAGATTGCAGTTTTTAATGATAACACAAAAATTATTAGAGAAAAAAAAAATTTTTTTGACAAACAGTTTCTGTAGAGTCAAAACATAGTATAAACAAATAAATATTTTACCTTATTGTTTCCTAAGTGAGGATTTGGTAGCAGTAGGGTATCTTTTGCTGCT